>CANBKX010000362.1:0-23511 GCA_947369275.1 Nemotelus nigrinus
ATATATATATATATATATATGTATATATATAAGTTAAACAACTTTATTTGTTGTGTAATCCAAAAGAAACCACCTGATTTATAACTGAACACTTCAGTGTCTCTTTTATTAATAATAATCAAAATGAAAATTCTTTCTATTACATTTTCTATTGTTTTTCAAACGTCATGCAACTGCCAAAGGTCACTTGATTTGGGATATAATCAAGGTGTTAACTCCTCCGCCTTTAAGTGCCTTCGTCCCGAAGGTCATAGTTTAAAGTTGATTGGCTGAAGATCTCTGATGGTATTGTTTGTGGCCTTGGTGAGGTGACATATGCCAAACGATGCGGTCCGCTTATTGAGCTTGTATGCTATAAGTATACTAGATAAAATGATTAGGAACGTAATGGAACCAATGTCTGTCAAAAGCGATGTATGGTGGTTTTCATGTAGCTTTTGTAGCTCTTGTCTGTAGGCTTTGTAGATAGCCGAAGTGGAGCTTCAGATTCCTCATCTTCTCATTTGTGCCGTTAGATTGCTCCCTTATGATGAGGTTATTACATTAACTTGCGTCTTGAGTCTCGAAAAAGCGTCAGCTGCGTAATTTGTTCTTCCAGGTTTGTAAATGAGCTCAAAATTATACTCCTCCATTCTGGCTTTCCATCTTTTTAACTTTGAATTGGTGTTTTTGCTACTTAGGCTGAAGGTAAGCGGCTGATGGTCTGTTAGTATTTTTATTTTCTTTGCACCATAAAGGTAATTTCGGAGGTTATCTAGAGCCCAGACGATTGCTAACATTTCTTTTTCATTGGCAGCATATCCTTCTTCCGTTTTGTTCAAACCCCTAGAAATGTAAGTAATAGGCTTGTCCTTGCCGATTTCTCCTTGGGAGAGGACTGCACCAATCGCGTGGTCTGAAGCATTGGTTGTTAGAATGAACGGCCTTGAAAAGTCAGGGAAACTCATTACTTCTGCGGAGTTTAAGAGCTCTTTGAGGTCATCGAATGCTTTCATTTCTTTTTCACCCAAATTGATTTTTACCTTTTTTGACTGGTTGGCTTTTGTCTGCCCATTTGCACCTCTCGTAAGGTTTGTTAAAGGCTTCGCTATTTTGGCAAAGTCTCTTATAAAGCGTCTATAGTAGGAAGTTAGCCCTAAAAAACTCTTCAGATCTTTTAAGTTTTCAGGAGGTTTGATATCTTTTATAGCAGCTATCTTTTTTACATCGGGCTTCACACCTTTGTTTGATATGATATATCCCAAAAATTCTGTTTCAGTTTTAAGAAACTCGGTCTTATCCAGGTTCACTCTTAAATTTGCCTTTTTTAATTTGCCAAATACTTTTTCAATATTTTCGAAATTCTCTCCCTCCGTCTTGCCGAATATAATAATATCGTCTATGTAGACGTAACATATTTTGCCAATGCACTCTTTCAAGACGTCGTCTATCATGCGTTGGAAAATGGCAGGAGCATTTCGAAGGCCAAATGGTAGTCTGGTAAACTCATATTTTCCATTCATCGTTGAGAAGGCGGTTTTGGGGATGTCCTCGTCCTTCATTCTCACCTGATGGAACCCAGACGTTAGATCCAATGTGGTGAAGAATTGGGAGCCACCAAGATTGGCAATCGTGCTGGAGATGTCGGGTATCGGGTAGGTATCAGATATCGTGACGGCATTAATTTTCTTGTAGTCGATCACCATTCTATATTTCCTTATTCCAGTTGCGTCCATTTTTTTCTCTACAATCCAGATGGGTGAATTGTAAGGACTTTTTGATGGCCTAGTTATTCCATTTCTTAACAGGTCTTTCACTTGATTGTCTACTTCCTGCCGCATGTTAACTGGGTATGGGTAGGTTTTAGCATATATTGGTTCATCAGTGGATGTCCGAATTTCGGCCCTAACGTTGGTATTTATAGACTGTTTATTATCAACTGGTTCGAATAGGTTTCTGTGGTTCCTGATTATTGCTATCAGTTTTTCTCTAGCTCGGTGAGGAAGGTGACTGTCCCTAATGTTTAAATTATTTACTTGTGTGGACTGTTTTTCCTTGAGTGGAATGATGATATTGGGTTTTATTCTTAATTCATTCTTTTTCCGATCGATGACTGCCTCGAGTGCCTTTAGTGTATCATCTCCAATAATTCCATCGAAGGATTTCAGGCCTGGTAAAATGAAAAACTGTATGACTGTATTGTTGCCTATGCTTGAAAAAAACCTGCCCTTAATTTTCTCTTTTACTTCAATTTCTCCTCCTGCCGATTGTATTTTGAAGGATTTTTCCGTTGGTTGTTTGGTTTCTGCTAATTCTGGTCTCACAAAATTTTTGTTTGTTCCCGTATCGATGAGAAATTTAAGAATTCTACCGTCGCTAGCTACATATTCTATGTATGGAATGCTAGAGAGGCATTCCTCATAAAATTTTACTTCCATTTCCGGATCTTCAATATCTTCTAAATTATTCATTTGCATTTCTGCTTCGTAGGCTGCTACGTAGTCTTCGTTCGTAGTATCCTCTTCTATGGTATCCTCAGATGTCTCAATGATATTCACGCGTTGGTGTTTGTTTGAGTGATAATCGTTCTGCTGAGGTCTTTTAACTGGATGGCTTTCCCGTGGCCAATTCACGTAGTTCACTATTTTGGTCTTAATGGAGGGATCAACTTCCATAGGTACTGGGGGTTTTTGTCCTGTGGGCCTGGCTGGTGGCTGTGGACGTTGTTGATGTTGTAGACGGTATGCTTCATTTCTCTGGTTCAGCGATAGATTCCTAGGTGCAGGACGTGGTGGCAGTTTTGGTAGAGCTTGCTGAATTGGCCTTGTTATATTCTGAGAGAAAAACTGATTTTGGGGGGCTGTGACTGAATTGATTATGCTTGGCTTGTGTATTATAGTGTTACGGAAGTTGAGATTTTGAATTTCAAGACACGTTGTATACGCTTCTGGGAGAGTTTTGGGTCTCTGAATCATTAACATCTTCGAGATGTCACCGTTCACACCCCGTATAAATACATCAAGAGCCCTGTTTCTGTAAGTCTCAATTAATACTCCGACCGTTTCAGAAGAATAGTCTTCTGTTCGGATTTTATTCACGATTAGTGAAAACTGATAGTTCACAAGCGCGTAAAACTCATCGAGGTTCATATTGCTTTGATGCAAGAGATTTAATTGGTGTTCTAGTGTATGTAAGTCTCTCTTATCTGCGTAATGCAGCGAAAGACACTTCTTAATAGATGACCAACTATCGTCGAATTTATTATAAGATATGAGGGCTGCATCAGCAGGGCCTCGAATCTTTTGCCGTATACTACGGAGTATTGCTCTGTAGATTGGCTTCGTCCGGACGATTTCCTAGTCCTTAAGGACGCTTTGGACCCAAGACAGATATTCTGCTTGGTTCCCGTCGAATGTCTGCAATTCCTTAACGCAATCGGGCAGTTTACAGATTTCTTTGAGCTCCTCCTCGGTACGGGGAGCTCGAAGTGGTTTGACTTGCGGTGTAATGGAGCCTTGTCCTTTGTTTTGCTCCAATACCTTCAATCGACTGTCGATTTGCTTAACCAAGACAATTTGTGCATTGATTGCACCTTCTAATTGTCTGATGCTTTCTGTCAACTGTTTCATTGCAGACTGTCAAAATACTGGCACACTTTATATCCTCCCTTTGTGACTTATGCACGGGCACTGGTTATTTATATTCACTTCACTTCGTAAATATATTTTTGTAAGAACCTTTCGTATTCGCTCGATATTTATTTGTTTTCAACAAAATTAATTGAAAATTGTACTTACATTAATATCCTTTCCATCTAGTGCGGTGTTATCGATTAATAAAACTCCGTCAAGTGGTGGACCAGATATGTGAATCTAAGTTCGTGGGTTAGCTGCAATATCTCCCTTTTGGCTGTTTACTTTGATTTCGCAAATGCCTACTCGCGGTACAGACTATTCCTTTCACTGAACTACTTTATATATTAAACAATCAGGTCCCTGCTTGGGCGCCAGTTAAACAACTTTATTTGTTGTGTAATCCAAAAGAAACCACCTGATTTATAACTGAACACTTCAGTGTCTGTTTTATTAATAATAATCAAAATGAAAATTCTTTCTATTACATTTTCTATTGTTTTTCAAACGTCATGCAACTGCCAAGGGTCACTTGATTTGGGATATTATCAAGGTGTTAACTATATATATATATATATATATATATATATATATATATATATATATATATATATATATATATATATATATATATATATATATATATATATATATATATATATTTATATACACATATATATATATATATATATATATATATATATATATATATATATATATATATATATATATATATATATATATATATATATATTTATTTATTTATTTATTTATTTATTTACAAACGGACATCTGTCCATAGAAAAAAAATTATACAGTAGCTGTATATGTTAAATTAAATTTAAATTAATGCTAGCAAAGATAATTACTTCATTAGGTCTAAAAAGCAAAATCGTTTATAGCAAATCCAATATACATTTTTTTAATCTACCCTTATTTACATTAAATATATCCAGATGAGAAGCAACAACGTTTCCGATAGCTTTCAACCGTTCGATTGGTGAATTTTGCGCATAATTGGTCCTACAACTTTGAATGTGAAAGAGGTCATTAGACCTTGTACATCTTGCTGGTACCCTAAGTGAGATTTCCTGCAAGATATCAGGAGCATCAACTACCCCGTTAACTATGTTCACCAAAAACGAGGCATCATAGTAACATCTACGAGTCTCCAGTGTATCCATTTTTAAAAAAGACAAGATGTTGGGATACTCAAATTCCTCAGTAGAGATGTGAAGTTTATACCCAATATAACGTAAAAATTTGCGTTGAACCTTTTCGATTGATAGGGAATGAGTTTTATAGTAAGGATTCCAAACAACAGAATTGTATTCCAATTTACTACGAACAAGCGAAAAAAATAGAGATTTTAGTGCTTGAATATTGTTAAAATGATGTGTATTCCTAATTATAAAACCTAACATTCTGCGCCCTTGTTCAGTGATATCATTAATATGATCCGTAAAACTCAACGAAGAATCCACTAGAACTCCTAAGTCTTTAATCAAATTAACTTGAGATAAAGGTACTGTAATGATATACCATCAACATGCATGAAATGAATCAAACCAAAACAAACAAGTCAAAACAAAACACCATGTAGTTCATTCATATCGTCTACGTAATAGCAGACCACACAATGTTATACAACTGACCATATCATCATGACCATATCAGGTTTCCGAGTAGCGACCGTGAATATCCATGCCATATGGTATATTCAAATGTAGTACAGGGTCATATTGCGAACGATAATAAATTATGTGTCACCAAGACACGCGACCCAAATATGTTATGGTTACAGTGTGAATAAGCGCACAGAGCAATAAATCCTATATGTGTTGATAGAATGGCGCTAGAAATGTTGGTCAAGTGTAGCGTGTGAAAGTTGAACACATGTGATTCATGTAGATTATTGTGTCATGGGAAATATACATGTTATTGATTTATTTCAGGGCATGCTGAGTTTGGTTAATAAAATAGGTTAAGTTATGTTCATAATGTTTTGTAAAAATCATATATAAGGAGTGGTAAGAACATTGAGAAAATAGATTCATTTGAGTAAGCGTGCAATACACTTTTATTCTATTGAGTCTCTGCTAGCGAGGTTATTCTTGCGGAGCATAATTCAAGCACGGCAAATGTCTAAGGTTAGCTTTGACATGGTGCCATCAATAACTGCGGCCTCGCCGCTTTGGTAGGTTGAATAGTGGTACAATCCACTCTCCACTGTTGGGTTAGTCTAACCTTTATTCCTCTTCAGTAAGGACCCTGCGACGATACAAGAAAACAGAGAAATATCCCAAGGCCCAACAACGAACTTATCTCGTGACGACCCCATCATATTTCATGGCGATCCTGCCATGAATTAATATATCCGCGAGAACTGAAGCAATAGTTCCGATAAATGTAAGCATTGATGAAGATAGCATTGTGCTGAACGCAGAAATTGAGAAGGGTGTTTTCATTGGAAATACTATTATACCAGCGAAAGGCGTTCGACACGTAAAGGTTCTGAACACAACTGATAGAGATGTAGTCATAAACAACTTCAACATAGAGGTTGAACCACTAAAGAACTACAAGGTATATGCAGGAAAACAACAGAGAGGTGATCAGAAACGTTTCGAGAAACTGCTGGGAGTTATAGATAAAGATAATTTGGACAAAAGATCTATGGACAGTTTGCTAGAGATAATCAAAGAATATCAAGATGTTTTTCACTTGGAGGAAGAGAAATTGACAACAAACAATTTCTACAGACAAAAGCTGCAGATGGCAGACGATAGTCCGGTCTACATTAAGAATTATAGGCTACCTCAAGCTCAAAACGAAGAAATATTACAACAAGTTAGAGACTTAGAAGATAATGATATTGTCGAACCGTCAGTAAGCCCATACAATTCACCACTTTTGGTTGTGCCGAAGAAGACTTCAGATGGTAAAGCTAAGTGGAGACTTGTAGTGGATTTTCGTAGATTGAACGACAAAATCATCAATGATAAGTTTCCTTTGACTAGATTGGAAGACGTTCTAGATAGGCTCGGTAGAGCGAAGTATTTCTCAACTTTGGACATGACTAGTTCATTCCACCAAATCGAACTTGAGAAAGAATCTAGACCCGTCACCGCGTTTTCGACCAGTGATGGTCACTATCAATTCAAGAGACTACCATTTGGATTAAAGATTTCGTCCAACAGTTTCCAACGAATGTTGACGATAGCTTTGAGTGGTTTAAGTCATGAGGCATTCCTATACGTAGATGACATCATAGTTTTTGGATGCAGTGTCAAACACCACAATGATAATCTTCGCAAAGTGTTACAGCGAATGCGACAGTACAACTTGAAGTTGAACCCTGGGAAGTGTCACTTTTTGAAATCGGAAGTAGTGTATCTAGGGCATTTGATAACCAGTGAGGGTGTTAAAACAGACCCATCTAAGTTTGAGACGATCAGAAACTATCCGGTTCCGAAATGTGCAGATGAAGTACGCAGATTTGTTGCGTTCTGCAACTACTACAGGCGTTTTATTCCGAATTTTGCCGGAATTGCCAAAAGTTTGAACTCGCTATTGAAAAAGAACGTTACATTTGAATGGACCGAAGAATGTCAAAAAGCGTATGAAACACTTAAGAATAAATTAATTGAGCCACCAATTTTGCAGTATCCAAATTTCGAAGAACCATTCATTTTAACAACTGATGCATCTAATTACGCATTAGGCGCTGTATTATCGCAAGGTGAAATTGGACAGGACTTACCAATTTCGTATGCAAGCAAGTCGCTAGCAAAGCACGACATCAACAAACCAGTCATAGAAAAAGAACTTTTAGCCATACATTGGGGCATAAACTTTTTCAGACCCTATCTCTACGGAAGAAAGTTCGTAGTTGTCACAGACCATAGACCACTAGTATCTTTATTCACCCATGCAAATCCTTCATCAAAACTCACTAGAATTAGAGTTGACTTATCGGATTATGATTTCACGATTGTGTACAAAAAGGGCAGCATGAACACGAATGCTGATGCCTTGTCAAGAATTGAGTTGGATTCTGACTCTTTAAAAGCCTTAATACCTCCAGTTATAGATGAAACAGCAAAACGTAAGCTATTAGCAATTACAAGGGGCATGGCAAAGAAAACAGAGGATAAAAAGCAAGAAACCCGCAGCGAAAGCAACCACGTAAAAGTAGAACCTGATCAATTCTATTGTTGGGATTGCACTAGCTTGTCGGATATCACCGGTGTTATGAAGTTAAAATTTATCCTGCGCAGTGATGAAAATAAAAGTATTGATATCGTACGTACGAAAGATATTGTAAAAGTATATTGTAGCGATATATCTAACGTGAAACCAGTTTCCGTTAATGCAAAGCTAACAATAAATAGGGGTACCCGCAGACACAAGAGTAATGAGAATAATAGTGATAATCCACATTCAGAACACGTTTTGATTATGGAGAAACTATTAGATTTTGCTAGACGTAACAAAATCCAAGAACTCTCATTAGCAAGTGATGATGTTATATTGAAGTCTATAGACAAGGAAGAATTTAAGAAAGTATTTAACCTGTTGCAACGAAAAGGTAAAGATAATGCGCATATGAAGCTAAGAATAATGATATACAAGCCGCCCGCTAAGATAACAAATAAAGATGAACAGGTGAAATTAATAGAAGAATATCACAATTCACCGCACGGAGGACATTTAGGAATTCGCAAAACTTTGTTAAAGCTAAAACAAAGATATTGCTGGAAGAACATGAACGGTATGGTTAAATCCCACATAAAGAATTGCACACCTTGTCAAATAAACAAACAGGTGAGACACACAAAAGAGGAAATGATGAAAACCGACACACCAACAACGAGTTTTGAAACAATACAAATAGATACCGTAGGTCCACTAAGAATATCTAATAACTATAGATACATATTAACCTTACAATGTGAACTAACTAAATTTGTAGTAGCGTTCCCAATAGAAAATAAGGAAGCACAAACCATAGCTGTAGGAATAGTTAATGAGTTTATATTAAAATATGGACATTTCAAAGTACTCAAGTCTGATTTAGGTACTGAATTTACAAATAAGCTTATGAACAACATCTGTGATTTGCTAAAGATAAAACAAATATTTTCAACACCATATCACCACCAAACTTTAGGAGTAGTAGAAAGGAATCATCGAGTACTAAACGAATATATGTATTCGTTTGCTGATGACCAACAATGGGACAAATGGGTTCCATATTACACATTTGCGTATAATACAACCCCAAATGTAGATACAAACTACACTCCATTTGAATTGATTTTCGGTAAACTTCCATATTTACCAAATGACATAGTTGATAATCAAGATGTGATTTACGATTTAGATGATTATGCCAACGAGTTAAAGGCAAGATTGAGGATGTCGATCAATAGAGCACGAAGTTTGATTGAAAAAGTTAAAATCAAAAGAACAATGAACCAAACAAATATACATTCTTTGAATCCTAAAATAGGAGATTTCGTACTTTTGAAAAATGAAAATAGAAAGAAACATCAACCGCCATATAAAGGTCCATATAGAGTATTGGACATGGATCACTGTAATGTCACTTTAGACATAGCAGGAAACCGTAAATTAGTACATAAAAACAGATTAAAACCTTACCACACATGTAACATAAACGACAATGTAGTTAAATAAAAAAAAAATATATATATACGAACCTACATATAAAAATTTTGTAATAGAAACGTTCAGAATGATACAAGCTAAGTAAGCATTATTGTAAATAAAAAAAAAAAAATATTGAACCATAAAAAAATATTAAACCTACAAATAGAGAAATTTTGTTATATTTTAAAGTACATTAAGAATGATAAACTTTGTTGTGACTAAAGATAAGAGAATATTATTATAAAAACCCCTTCTGGGACTATTGAACCTAATGTTTGTGATTAGACTTCATTTTTTTTTGTTGCAAATGAACCCTAATCAAAAAAAGGGTAAAAGTGTAATGATATACCATCAACATGCATGAAATGAATCAAACCAAAACAAACAAGTCAAAACAAAACACCATGTAGTTCATTCATATCGTCTACGTAATAGCAGACCACACAATGTTATACAACTGACCATATCATCATGACCATATCAGGTTTCCGAGTAGCGACCGTGAATATCCATGCCATATGGTATATTCAAATGTAGTACAGGGTCATATTGCGAACGATAATAAATTATGTGTCACCAAGACACGCGACCCAAATATGTTATGGTTACAGTGTGAATAAGCGCACAGAGCAATAAATCCTATATGTGTTGATAGAATGGCGCTAGAAATGTTGGTCAAGTGTAGCGTGTGAAAGTTGAACACATGTGATTCATGTAGATTATTGTGTCATGGGAAATATACATGTTATTGATTTATTTCAGGGCATGCTGAGTTTGGTTAATAAAATAGGTTAAGTTATGTTCATAATGTTTTGTAAAAATCATATATAAGGAGTGGTAAGAACATTGAGAAAATAGATTCATTTGAGTAAGCGTGCAATACACTTTTATTCTATTGAGTCTCTGCTAGCGAGGTTATTCTTGCGGAGCATAATTCAAGCACGGCAAATGTCTAAGGTTAGCTTTGACATGGTGCCATCAATAACTGCGGCCTCGCCGCTTTGGTAGGTTGAATAGTGGTACAATCCACTCTCCACTGTTGGGTTAGTCTAACCTTTATTCCTCTTCAGTAAGGACCCTGCGACGATACAAGAAAACAGAGAAATATCCCAAGGCCCAACAACGAACTTATCTCGTGACGACCCCATCATATTTCAGTACTCCATTGATGGTGTAAGTATGTTGAAACATTGATCTAGCTTTTTTGAAAACAATGTATTGACATTTAGATAGATTGAGAGACAAGCAATTTTGAACACAATATGTGTAGAAACTATCCAAATTAGACTGCAGGATCGTTATGTCGTCATGGGAAGAAACTGCTCTAAATATTTTGCAGTCGTCAGCAAAAAGTAAGAATTGTATATCCTGGAAAACCATATGTAGGTCATTGATAAAAATCAAGAATAAAAGTGGTCCCAAGTGTGAGCCTTGAGGAACACCTGAAGTAGAAAGAATTTTCCTAGAGAAATTATTATTGACATTTACAACCAAAGACCTATTTCTTAAATAATCATCTAGCCAACATAATAAAGAGCCGTGAAAACCAAAATTACTAAGCTTCTTATAGAGAAGATTTAGATTGAGTTTGTCGAAAGCTTTAGAGAAATCTGTGTATATGGAATGGACTTGCGATCCATTCAAAACAGATTTGTAAATATAATTATGGTAAGATATAAGATTAGTAGAGGTTGACTTACCAGTGCAAAAGCCATGCTGATTAGGTATAATAAGAGGGCGAACAAGAGGTGAAATGCAATCACAGACAAGGCATTCGAAAACTTTAGGTATAGAAGATAAAATACATATGGGGCGATAGTTCGTAACGTCAGCTTTATCACCTGACTTCAAAACAGGTATCACAAAGCTGGATTTCAATTGAGTTGGAAAAATTCCAGATGACAAGGACCTATTAAATAAGATTAGAAGAGGCAAAGCTATGCTTTCGGCACAATTTTTTAAGAACACAGAAGGAATACCATCGGTTCCACAGCTTTTAGTAGCATCCAACGTGCGAAGCTTCTGTAAAAGGGAATCAGAATTAATAGTACATTGTGATAAATTTAATCAGGAGCATTGAAAAGGGGGATCAAATGTACTGACGTCGCTACTATAAACTTTTGAAAAATTGTCTGCAAAAAAGTTCGCGATATCACACGCGTTGGAACTTCGAGTTTCATTAAGGTACATGGTATTTGGTAATCCATAATTCGATTTACGAGAGTTAATATGCCTCCAAAAGTACTTAGAATTCAGTGGCACCTGGGACTCTAATTTGTAAATGTAGCGCTGAAAGTCAATGCTTGATTGCTTTTTACACTGAGATCTTAAGCTAGAAAATAAATTGTAGTAATATAGTTCACCGGTAGATTTAAAATTCAAATGGGCAATTTTTTTATCATAAATTAAACTTTTTAGTTCGGAAGAAAACCAAACAGGAAAAGTTTTACCACTCAGAGTAACACAAGGAACGTTGGAAGATATTACGTCTTTGAGAATATAGTAAAAAAAGCTAACTGCTTCATTTAATGGCATGCTATTCAAAATACACCAATTGACAGTGAGCAGAGCTGCATTTATGTTAGTGAAATCTGCTCGATGAAAATTTAAAAAGCTAATCGGAGCATTGCTGGAACTGCACTGTTGTACAGATTTCAATTTAATATTCATATCTAACGCCGGATGATACAAATCAATTGGTATAAAAGGAAATGAATTACGTACAACATTAATATGGTTAACATTAGAAAAAACTAGATCTAATAAGTTATTACTAATATTTTTAACATGATTAAATTGTGTAAAATTTAAAAATGAAAATGTGGCCCAGTCATTTTAGCATAAAATAGGGGTCAACCTCGGAATGAGAGATAATAAGCTGAAATTTCGTATATACCTTCATTTTGAGGTCTTGAAAGTTGCCTCAAAAGTCTCATAAAATCTCGTGTCTGCGTCGAAAGTTATTCAAGGTCAAAGGTGAGAAAAAACAGTTTTTTGCGATTATCTTGGTTTCTATTGCTCCAATGATGTTAACACTTCGGATCGAAATTGTAGAACATAAAATTTGCGACACATTTTATTTGAAGCATTTTTTCCTGCGCTAAACCGTTTTTCCGATAGAGGGCGATAAGCGCGCAGCACTCAGCCATATGTACTGTAATGCAAGGTCAACCGTAAATACCTGTGAATACTACCTTCAGTTTTGAATTATTTGTATTATTTATCAGTAAATACATTGTATTTAATAGCATTTTACCTATTTTTAAACAATGATTATGCCAATTCGCCAAGAAAATTTTTTGTCAAATCGATGTAATAATAAGAAACTTATTGGTATGCTCATTGAAAAGTTTGAGAGTGTAAATATCACAACAAAGCAAGAAAGAGATGATGCTGATGTTCTAATTATAGAAACAGCTATCGAAGAATGCAAACATGAAAGGACAGCCATCATTATAGGAGAAGACATAGATTTACTAGTTATTTTAATTGGACGCACCCAATTACATCAAGAAGACATTTTGGCAAAGGCAATGTCAAAACACAAAGTTGGCAAAGGCAATGTCAAAACACAAATATACTCTTCAACAAGTTTTGACAAATATCCCATTTCTAAACAACATGTTTTATTTTATTATCACTTTATTTATCACTAGAACAACTTGCCAATTTCGACGAACTAGCTCAAGTTTTTCTAGAAGAAAACTGCCCTGTCCAACAAGTATACGATAATGGCATTCGGATCTTACTAGCGATATACAATGCTCCAAAATCTGAGGATAATATCGATCATCTTCGATATACTCAGTTCATTAAATAAACAAAACTTAATAAACCTGTCCAATTATCTAACCATCCGCCGACAAGTGCAGCGGCCCATCAGCATATAAACCGTATCTATTACCAAGTTAAAAAATGGTAAGGGCATGATTTAGAACCCCAAGAATGGGGTTGGGTGCTCCAAAATGAGTTCCTGGAGCCAATGCCAACAATATTACCACCAGCTTCCGATGAATTACTGAATACTCTATTTTGCAATTGTAAGAATGGATGTGGTGCACGGTGCCGATGTAGAAAATCGGGGCTGCAATGCACTTTAGCTTGTGGCCACTGTAATGGGCAAGCTTGCCTCAATGCTATTTCATTACAAAGTGACTGTGAGCAAGAGAGTGCTTTTGGCCATGAAATTTAGGAAGGTCTGCAAACACCAATTCAAGGCAACGAAGATGATGACAATAATACAGAAATTCCCGAACGTCCAGAAGATGACGATGAAGAAAAAGAAACGTAATATTTTTGTTATTTAAATTTTTAAAGAATGGTAGATTAAAAATATGTAATATATATACATATTAAAATAAATTAAATATATGTCAAATGTTATTAAATACAATGTATTTACTGATAAATGACTCAAAACTGAAGGTTTCACGGTTGACTTTGCATTACAGTACATATGGCTGAGTGCTGCGCGCTTACCGCCCTTTATCAGAAAAACGGTTGAGCGCAGGAAAAAATGCTTCAAATAAAATGTGTCGCAAATTTTATGTTCTACAATTTCGATCCTAAGTGTTAACATCATTGGAGCAATAGAAACCAAGATAATCGAAAAAAAACTGTTTTTTCTCACCTTTGACCTTGAATAACTTTCGACGCAGACACGAGATTTTACGAGACTTTTGAGGCAAAGTTGAAGACCCCAAAATGAAGGTATATACAAAAATTCAGCTTATTATCTCTCATTCCGAGGTTTTATGCTAAAATGACTGGGCTAATGGGCTTTAAAAAGC
Organism: Nemotelus nigrinus; assembly: GCA_947369275.1. NCBI lineage: Eukaryota > Metazoa > Arthropoda > Insecta > Diptera > Stratiomyidae > Nemotelus > Nemotelus nigrinus. The sequence continues at coordinate 14,078 of CANBKX010000362.1, forward strand.
TAATCGGAGCATTGCTGGAACTGCACTGTTGTACAGATTTCAATTTAATATTCATATCTAACGCCGGATGATACAAATCAATTGGTATAAAAGGAAATGAATTACGTACAACATTAATATGGTTAACATTAGAAAAAACTAGATCTAATAAGTTATTACTAATATTTTTAACATGATTAAATTGTGTAAAATTTAAAAATGAAAATGTGGCCCAGTCATTTTAGCATAAAATAGGGGTCAACCTCGGAATGAGAGATAATAAGCTGAAATTTCGTATATACCTTCATTTTGAGGTCTTGAAAGTTGCCTCAAAAGTCTCATAAAATCTCGTGTCTGCGTCGAAAGTTATTCAAGGTCAAAGGTGAGAAAAAACAGTTTTTTGCGATTATCTTGGTTTCTATTGCTCCAATGATGTTAACACTTCGGATCGAAATTGTAGAACATAAAATTTGCGACACATTTTATTTGAAGCATTTTTTCCTGCGCTAAACCGTTTTTCCGATAGAGGGCGATAAGCGCGCAGCACTCAGCCATATGTACTGTAATGCAAGGTCAACCGTAAATACCTGTGAATACTACCTTCAGTTTTGAATTATTTGTATTATTTATCAGTAAATACATTGTATTTAATAGCATTTTACCTATTTTTAAACAATGATTATGCCAATTCGCCAAGAAAATTTTTTGTCAAATCGATGTAATAATAAGAAACTTATTGGTATGCTCATTGAAAAGTTTGAGAGTGTAAATATCACAACAAAGCAAGAAAGAGATGATGCTGATGTTCTAATTATAGAAACAGCTATCGAAGAATGCAAACATGAAAGGACAGCCATCATTATAGGAGAAGACATAGATTTACTAGTTATTTTAATTGGACGCACCCAATTACATCAAGAAGACATTTTGGCAAAGGCAATGTCAAAACACAAAGTTGGCAAAGGCAATGTCAAAACACAAATATACTCTTCAACAAGTTTTGACAAATATCCCATTTCTAAACAACATGTTTTATTTTATTATCACTTTATTTATCACTAGAACAACTTGCCAATTTCGACGAACTAGCTCAAGTTTTTCTAGAAGAAAACTGCCCTGTCCAACAAGTATACGATAATGGCATTCGGATCTTACTAGCGATATACAATGCTCCAAAATCTGAGGATAATATTGATCATCTTCGATATACTCAGTTCATTAAATAAACAAAACTTAATAAACCTGTCCAATTATCTAACCATCCGCCGACAAGTGCAGCGGCCCATCAGCATATAAACCGTATCTATTACCAAGTTAAAAAATGGTAAGGGCATGATTTAGAACCCCAAGAATGGGGTTGGGTGCTCCAAAATGAGTTCCTGGAGCCAATGCCAACAATATTACCACCAGCTTCCGATGAATTACTGAATACTCTATTTTGCAATTGTAAGAATGGATGTGGTGCACGGTGCCGATGTAGAAAATCGGGGCTGCAATGCACTTTAGCTTGTGGCCACTGTAATGGGCAAGCTTGCCTCAATGCTATTTCATTACAAAGTGACTGTGAGCAAGAGAGTGCTTTTGGCCATGAAATTTAGGAAGGTCTGCAAACACCAATTCAAGGCAACGAAGATGATGACAATAATACAGAAATTCCCGAACGTCCAGAAGATGACGATGAAGAAAAAGAAACGTAATATTTTTGTTATTTAAATTTTTAAAGAATGGTAGATTAAAAATATGTAATATATATACATATTAAAATAAATTAAATATATGTCAAATGTTATTAAATACAATGTATTTACTGATAAATGACTCAAAACTGAAGGTTTCACGGTTGACTTTGCATTACAGTACATATGGCTGAGTGCTGCGCGCTTACCGCCCTTTATCAGAAAAACGGTTGAGCGCAGGAAAAAATGCTTCAAATAAAATGTGTCGCAAATTTTATGTTCTACAATTTCGATCCTAAGTGTTAACATCATTGGAGCAATAGAAACCAAGATAATCGAAAAAAAACTGTTTTTTCTCACCTTTGACCTTGAATAACTTTCGACGCAGACACGAGATTTTACGAGACTTTTGAGGCAAAGTTGAAGACCCCAAAATGAAGGTATATACAAAAATTCAGCTTATTATCTCTCATTCCGAGGTTTTATGCTAAAATGACTGGGCTAATGCGTTGATAATGTCGATGCTCTTGGGGTTTGAATTATTTACAGACCAAGAATGAGAACTCCAATCTACATCACGGAGATTAAAGTCCCCCGTGACGATAAAGTTTGCCCCAGGAAAAGATCTCGAGCAATTCACAATTTCATCCGCATGCTGGCGGTAAGAATCAGCAGACTCATCAGGGGCCAAGTAGACAGTTGAAATAATAGTTCGAGCTGGTTTTGTATGGATACAAACAATCACTTGTTCAATATCAGTATACTGGCATTTCACCAATGTGGATTTGAGCGAATTTTTAACCGCAATGAGAACACCACCGCCTTTTTGCTTATTCGTAAAAGATAAGTCACGGTCTCGTCTATATATTGTGTAGTCGTGCAACCCAAGCTCGGACGAATAATAGTTTGGTTTAAGCCAAGTCTCAGTGAAAATAATGACTTCATATGTTATCGTAGCCAATGCGAGTCGTAAACCGCTAAGTTTAGAGCAGATTCCGCGAGTATTTTGATAATAAAGTGATATGTTTAGTTTTTTGCGGTACGGCTGTGCACAATACGAGGAATGCCGTTTATGTATTTAATAGTGGCTTCTGGATTGTTTTTGATAATCTCATGAAGCTGTGATCTCAGTTCGTTTAAGTGCTCACGTTGACGAAGTGTGAGATCGGACACGATATTTAAATTCAAAGAACTTAAATAGTTTTTCACCTTGTAATCCTTTTTTTTCCTTATAATTTCGAGTGCAGTGGCGGAATTCATGGTAGTTATTTTAACTGGCCGTTTCTTGTTCGGATCGGATCTACCAATTCTAAATACTTTAAGGTCATTAGCTTGCAATGTTCGGGGCGCAATGACATTATTTAGTATTTCTAGTGATTGTTTACGATCATCCTCAATATTACTTTCGGGAATACCGTGGATGATAATGTTCGATGCCCGTTTTCGACGATCTTCAGGCTCGAAGATCATATCCTCCATACTAGCAGAAGTATTACCAGGTGATTTTAATTTACACACTTCTTTTTTAAGCTCATCGATTTCCACTTTGAGAGCAGTAACGAGCGTAGAAAGCTTTCTGTACTGTTCTTCCTTGTCATTGCAAGAAGTGCATACAAAAAGCATTTTTTTATTAGTCGACTTCAACGCTAAAATCGCGGATCTGGATAGGCCTGCACAGGAAGAATGCTGTGGTCTCTTACAAGAGTCACAATGAAAAAAGTCGTCGCCGGGTCGCAAATCCTTTTCACAAGAAGAGCAATCACTTAAGCTTATCGCTGACATAGTCACTCTTTGAGGTTAGGAAATTGATATGAGTTTTAGATTACCGAAAAAAAGTATAAAGAACTATAAAAAGTCGTAACTAATGGCTGCGATAGATTGGCACAATTGTGATAAACGATTTTGATGCAAGCTGACTTCGAGAATCACGTATTTTAATCAAAATTAATTATCGAAACACGAGCACCGAATTTGACAGCTACTGCAACCAACAAGCAACAAGCTCTGTGTTATTGTGTTGTTATTGTATGATTGTGTTATTTCTATTATTAACTAGGGTATTTTTATTTCTTTTAAACATAAACATACATAAACATTCTTTAAAACATACATAAACACAAACTAATTTATCAATCCGTGTCCCACGACGAGTCGCATTCCTCGCTCTCTCTCACCCGGCTATTAGTCTGTAAAATATTAAGATAACTGGTGAGTCACACACTCAGTGGCTGCAGCTAACTACACACACACGCATAGATATGTATAAAGCAGATAATAACAATCGGATCAGCACGATGAGGGACGTCGAGACAAACTCGCACGCCGGCCATGCGGACTATGACAAAGACAAACACCGTCCGACCATCTATGACTAACACAGATCCTCGCTAATTCATATACGCACATGCTAAGCACCGGTTCACGTTGTTGAGGAACGTCGAGACACACTCGCACGCTGGCCAATTGGACTATGACAAACACTGTCCGACCATCCATGACTAACACAGATCCTCGCTAATTCCTTTACGCACATATTAAACACCGGTTCACTACGTTGAGGAACGTCGAGACACACTCGCACGCTGGCCATGGGGACTATGACAAACACCGTCCGACCATACATGACTAACAAAGATCCTCATTAGTTCCGCAACTTATAACAATGCACTACTCGCAAACTCTAACTACCGTACTACTAGACCACACATTAGACAAACTACAGCTCACCTATCCGTCCATGCTTATACGGATATTTTAACAAACTAACTCAACATTGTAAGGTGATTGTCCTGCTGGTCGTGTGCGAACCTAAGCACCACTACACTCACTCTGTTTTTATTACGCTGTTGCTAACAACTCGGCCATCCTGATATAATAACTGCCCTTAGTTATTTAAATCATCTTCATCGGTGGAATTCTCGCTTCCTAGAGTGTTAAATTTTTTTAAATGCTCGACGGATTCGACATTCTGGTAAGCGGACCTCTTGCTTTGAGTAGATCCAGGCAATTCCGTGACTACGCAGCGGTCATTACGAAGTTTTCGTTTAACAGCAAATGGTCCTTTATACTTTGGAAGTAACTTCCGACTTTTTCCGTCACCATACGCTGCTTTTTCCACCAATACAATGTCTCCTACATTATATTTACGAGCAGGTCTTCGTTTGGCGTCAAACCGTTTCTTTTGCTTCCTCTGACTCTCTTCTATCTTATCAGATGCTTCTTTACGCAAATTTTCCATATCATCCTTTGTCTTTTGTTCAGTTTGTACTGCATTGGATAAAAGAGCCTCGGACGGCGCTTTTGGTACAAAACCGAACATAAGCTGACTGGGTGTCAGTTTCGTGACACTTTGCACACTATAGTTTGTTGCAAACTGCACTTGATATATTTTTTTATCCCAGTGCTCTTCAGTCGCGGCCGTGGTTGCTAAAGCGCCAAGAATAGTAGAATTAAATCTTTCTACTTGTCCATTTGCTCGAGGTGTAGCTACAGCATTTTGAACGTGTTGAATCCCTTTCTCCGCACAGTATTTTTCGAATGCCTTTGATGTGTAACAACTTCCCTTGTCGCTAATGATTCGACTAGATACGCCAAACACAGATATGATATAATCGAGAAAGTTGAGTACTGGCAGAGTCTTAGTGCTTTTAACTGCCCTTAAAAAAGTATATTTTGTGAAACCATCCACAGTTACAATTAGATACTGGCTACCACGAGTGCTTCGGATGAATGGTCCCAGATAGTCTATATGTAAAGTGTCGAAAGGTGTGTTGACCTTCTTAACCCTGGAATGGTACGGTAAATTTTTGGATGATTTTAGGTACATGTTTTTACTAATAAGATGGCAACAATAGTATTATGTAAATTTTTTATTTTATCATCAAACATAAAAAGATTATATAGCTTCTAGCCTCATGGCAGTCGGAGTGGCCAACTGGCTGGTGCGCGACGAAATGTATACCCTATGTGAGTAAAATTTACTCATCGGTACCATTCTAGGGTTAATAGGATGAAAAAATCCTTGTGGTTTGCCTTTCCTTTTTTATGATACAAACAAGGTATGCAAGTTTTTATGTACCTCGTTACATATTGGCGCATTTGCGGAAACCAATAAGTTTCTTTGATCTTTTTCATTGTTTTATCTACGGTAAAATGTCCGAAATCATCATGGGCAGCCCTAACAATTTGATCTCTCATCGATCAGGGAACAACCCACATGTGACTTCCTTCATTTACCCTATACACGCGTCCGCTTTCCAGTGAATAGTCCGAATGGATTTTTCGCTCATAGTCTGATTCTGGTTTTCTTTGGAAAATTTCGTGTATTAGCTTTAGTTTTTCATCACTAAGTTGCCCAGCTAAAACCCAATCAGCCTCCTCGATCCGTAATACTATTAACTCATCATCCAAATCTACTGCATCGTTTGCAATGGGGTTCCTGCTAAGAGCGTCTACATGACGCATGCGGTCACCTGCTCTGTGTTCCACTTCAAAAGTGAACTCTTGCCATAGCAACCACCATCGAGCAATTTTTGGTTGAATGTCTCTTTTACTTGCTGCTGCTTTGACGGCACTACAGTCTGTAATTACTTTGAATTTTAAATCCAATAAGTAAATTCGAAACTTTTTCAGAGACTCAACTACGGCCAGGGTTTCTAGTTCGTATGAATGGTAATTGGCTTCAGCGGCGGTAGTTTGTCTGCTATAATATGAATCGGGCATACATTTACCGTCATACTTTTGCAAAAGTATCCCAGCTATACCTGCCTGACTAGCATCCGTATGCACTTCAGTTTCTGCCAACGGGTTGTAAATAGCTAGTAATGACCTTCGTGATAACAATTCCTTCAGATCTGCGAACGCATTTTCTTCAACGTCTTCCCAATTCCATATTGCATCTTTTTTGGTTAGGCTGGTCAATGGCTTTACTATAGTTGCATAATTTTTAATAAATTGTCGGAAATATCCAGTTAATCCCACGTTATGCTGTTGGTTTTTTCCTCACCTGGCCGCATTCTATTCTCGTCGATTTCAAATCCAAGGTATTTTATCTTTGTTTGGAAAAAGAAACATTTTTTTGGATTTAATGTCAGGTTGTCTGACGATATAGTTTGAAAAACTTTTCGTAATCGGATCATTCCCTCATCAAAGTCTTTAGATGGGATCAGTATGTCATCGAGGTATGCCAGTGCTACAGTACCACGTAAAGGACCAAGGACTTTATTAACCATCCTCTGAAATACACTTGGTAATGGTGTGATACCAAACGGCATGCGATTAAATTCGTATTGCCCATCACAAGTTACGAAAGATGTTTTTGATTTTGATTCTTCGGCTATTGGTATTTCATAATAACCAGACGCCATATCTAATGTCGTAAAATACTTGTGGCCTTGTAGTTGATCAAGTTGATCATCAATTCGTGGAAGCGGAAAGCGATCATGTCTTATATTTTGATTCAATTTCCTGTTATCAATGCAGAGTCTGTCTTCTCCGTTTTTCTTTTTTACAAGTAACACTGGTGATGCGAAGGGTGATGCTGACTCACGAATAACACCAGATTGTAATAGATCGTCGACAATGGCTTGAACTTTTTTTCGGCTTTCAGGTGTCATACGATATGGTCTTTAATAAATTGGTTGTTCATCCTTTAGTTTGATTTCGAATAATGTAGAGGAAGAACATCCAATTTCATTGGTTTTGGTAGCAAAACTCTTTCTATAATCACTTAAAAATGCTAATAGTTCGGTCCTTTGAGTAGCTGTTAATTTTTCACAGATATTAAACATGATGTCTGCGCTCTCTTCTTTGTCATTTTTGTTGGCTATAGTTTGATCTAAATGTCAAATTTGCCCCCTTGCAAGTACATGCTTCGGTTTGATATATAAATCTTTATCTCCGGTATTTATGACAAACACAACACATTCTTTGTTGTCAGTACTCTTTGTCACACAGCGCGGCAAAACATGCTCATTATGCATAGTCATTCTAACAGATGCTTCAACTAAAATATCTCCTGACTCACTTGCCCTGCATTTCACAGTGGATGCATGCTTTGGTGGTATTATGGTAACATTCTCAGCCCAAATACACACTTTATTGAGAGGTGTGGTTTTTAAGCCCGGCAACTCGTCAATACTGTTCTGCAGAAATCGGATGTATTTGCTGTCTTTAATAACCAACACATGTTCTTGTTCAGTTATGCTCTGGCCAATTATTACAGGAACATGTTGCACATGGTCGGGAACAACATGAAAATCCGAAACAACTTCGATTTCATCTATACCTACTTTGATATTTTTCACGATACCAAGTGTTTTTACTTTCCCTCCTCCAAACCCTTTTATTTCTAATGCATCTTCTTCAATCTGCATGTTTAAACGAGACGCAGTATCTTCTCGTATCGTACAACAGTTTGCACCCAAATCAATATATGCTCTAACAAACGTAACGAATACTCGCATATTAATAAAAAATTTCTCACCTTTGTGTGCACTGTCGATGTTTGTCACTAGTACTTCCATATTTTTGTGTGTTTTTGAGGCACAACCTCCACGATGCCGACGCCTACATTTTTCGCAATATTCCGGTTTCTTCGGGCAATCATAGAGTAAATGGGTTTTACTACCACATTCATAACACTTTCTTCGATCGATGAAAGCCGTTCTTCTATTTTGCTGATCTCTGCTGAACTTCGCCTTTACGCACGCGGCTCTTTTGTCGATGTGGTGGTTCATTTTTGATCGACGCTGCTGTACTGGCTGATGTATCATCGATTGTTTTGAGGTATTTTAATAATCCCTCCGGCGACTCATAGCCACCGACTTTTGCCGCTGTCTGTATCGTTGAGCTGGTTATGCCAGCAATCAAACAGGATACTGCCTTTCTTTCAAATATCTCACACACGCTAAGTAGGGCTAGTTTCTCGTAATAATATTTTAAAATTGACTCCCCGCGATGCCATGTTCTAGCTCTCATTAAGTCTAGTTGTTTGGAAAAATCGCTTTCGGATGGGAATGCATGTAGCAATTTCACTTTCCATTCATCCCAGGAATAGTTTACGCTTGGTAAGCTTTCATACCATGTTACGGCATATCCTGCTAGCCTGCTTGGTGCATAGTGTGAAGTTTGGACATCACTCCACCCATGCATTAGCTTGAGCTCTTCAATTTTTAATCCAACGCCTCATATTCTGCGCATTATCGTCGGGCCGAAAATATGGAATTACTTCCTTTCCCACGCCTGAGGTTTTTCCCGCACTATTTTGCACTAACGCACTCAGAATATTAACCAAATCTGGTTGTTCTTCACTGTCACGTACACTTCTCACCCTACTTAACCGTCTTTGTTTCGGCAAAGGCGAATCTTCCTCTCTCCACGACGACATTATAGTTTTTTTTTTTTTTTTAATTTGCGACACAAGTTTTGTTCAAAATACCTTAACAATGCAATATCTGACACCACTAAAACACGAGGCACAGGTTCTAGCTTCACTCCAGTAGTAATAAAAGTTCTGAGAACGCTAAACTAGCAACGCAACTGTTCATCACACTATGTTAGCAACGCAAGTCCTGATCCCACTTCTGAGATAATAACTAGGGTATTTTTATTTCTTTTAAACATAAACATACATAAACATTCTTTAAAACATACATAAACACAAACTAATTTATCAATCCGTGTCCCACGACGAGTCGCATTCCTCGCTCTCTCTCACCTGGCTATTAGTCTGTAAAATATTAAGATAACTGGTGAGTCACACACTCAGTGGCTGCAGCC
>CANBKX010000363.1:0-16368 GCA_947369275.1 Nemotelus nigrinus
TTTGATCAAGCATTAACATCTGCCGGCTCCCAACATGTTCCAACGAAAACAAATTACTCTCAGCAACAACAACAACTCTAATTTAGACGGCCCCCGCATGTTCCAACCGGAACAAAGTATTCTCAACCATATTTACAATAACAAAAGTTCTAAGTTCTTTAAGTAACCTAAATTTAATTAATCATTGTTTGTTATTGTCATCAGCATTTTGATTGGACTGTGAATTCCAAGTGGGACAAATTATTCAACATTCTTTATAAGTATTTTGTTGCAATCTATCAATCAGCAGTTTTTACACTGGTTTATTGAAGCTAGAATCGTGCCAATATTTGCATCAGCATTTTTTGTTTTCATTTGCCTGTAAATTATGCCAGCATGAAATTGTAATAAATTGTAAGTTATTCTTATGAATATCCAGAACAGTTTGAATAGCAGCCAAGCGAGTTTTATTCTGTAGTTATAATTAACTCAACACACGGTTGAGTTTTTTGTACACTTAGAATATACTTAACTCAACACACCGTTGAGTTTTGTACAAATATTCTTAATTATTAATGAATATCTAGTATTACAATCGCGTAATACTAGTTTTGAACTTGCTAATAGTTTAATTTTTTATTTTATTTGTTATTGTACAGTATTTTTTCCTGGATTATCTTTTTTTCTGTTTTATTTTTATTGAAATTTCTCTAATCTGTAAATGCACGTAAGTCTGTTGTTTTGGAGAATTATTAAATAAATAAATAGTATATTCTATGTCTGTGCATGCCTTCTGTAAGTTTTTGAGTATTATTCTTCAATTTTTTTCCCTAGCTACCACCAGAGGACAACCAGGGGTCAAGAACTTACAAAAAATACACGAGAAGACACCACACTGAAGGTAAACAAAAACCACCCCAAAAACAAACAAACAAACCTCAAGAACAAACAAAAAAACTCCAAAAAAACAAAACAAAAAATAAACATGTCTGCCATCAATTTATCTGTAAGAGTGTCTAAAATTGTCCACTAAAATTAGTTTTGCCATTAGATAAGACGACAATAAAAATAGCTGCGTAGAAAGTAGCAAAAATTTGTCGCACCAAAAGACATAAAATGTCCGACATTGACTATGGAGAAATTTATAAGTATGTTCTGTCAAAAGCGGCGTGACATCCAAAATCAAACTAAAGAATCCCTGAAAATAATTATATACAAAATCTACAAAACAATAACAGATAGTATAATATAAGTTAAGTATACTAAAGAGCTACACAATAGGCTGATAAATAGCATTAGATAAGTCCATAATATAATTCAAAAATTAAAGAGGTAAAAAGTCAATACTAGATACTAATATGAGCTCGGCGCATTATAAAGAAGTTTCAGATAAAAATAAACACAATTTATAGAAAAAAATTGCACAGATCACACGAAAAAATAAAAATCAATGTGTTAATTCACATATATAAGTAAATATTCAAAATATATGTCAAAAAAAATATCATAATAATTTACTAAAACCATATACACGACAAACATGAAGCGGTTATACAAAAAAAAACAAAAAACATATGCACGTTCGCATTGTAATTATATTGGTGTACCCTAAAATCTATGTATTTATGCATATATGTATTTAATTCAAAGATTCATCACAACAGAATACAAATTCCAATTATGGCAATGATATAAGAAATGGATAAAAAAAATAAAGATTGATGTATACAAAAAGAAAAACATAATTCAATAAACTAATGACCCAACGCTCAGGTCTAGAATATATACTTTTAAATACCTTTTAAAGGTAAAGAACGATTGTGGCAGAGTTCCAAGCCCCAATTCATTATGACGTCTAGGGATTCTGACGAAAGGAGAAAAGTATACATTTGTACGAGCGAACGGAACAGTGAAAACTTCCTGAGACCTGTTGCCCCGTAACGAGCTGCGAGGTCGGAATGCATCGGTGAAGCCTGATATTATACCACGCTGCGATTTGAACAGGAAGCACTCGTCAAGCAACAGCCGGCGTGACTCCAAGGTCGGAATTTGAAGGAAGGACAAACGGGAAACATACGGAGTGTAAGGGATATTATATTTAAAAAATAAAGACCGTGTGAACCTACGCTGCACACACTCGATGGCCTCAGAAAGGTATAGGAAACGTGGAGACCACACTTGACAAGCATATTCGAGGACACAACGAACTACCATTAAAAACAGACGAACACATGTACGGATGTCAACGAATTTAGAGGCAGAGCGAAGTACCAATCCAGAGACTCGGGAGGCTTTAGCGGTGACTTCCGCAATATGGAAATTAAATTTTAATTTAGGGTCAAAAGTCACACCCAAGTCCCTAAATTGATTAACGGACGACAGATAGTTAGTGGAAATTGAATAAGAAAAAGAAATAGGAGATGATTTGAGGGAAAAGGTCATATGTTTACATTTGCTAACATTTAAGGACAAAGAATTACGGTTACACCAATTAAGAAGAGCACACAAATCATTCTGGAGAATAATACAGTCATCCGCTGACCTGATAACTCGGAACAATTTTAGATCGTCAGCATACAGTAGACAAGGGGAATAGATAATGGAAGGAAGGTCATTAATAAAAATTAGGAAAAGTAAAGGACCAAGGATAGACCCTTGTGGAACACCAGAAGAGGGATGAAAATGAGAAGAGGAGAGGTTGTTAATAGTAACTTTGCACTCACGGTTACTGAGGTAGGACGAAAACCAAGAAAGGATTGGCCCGAAACTACCGAACTGTGAAACTTTACTGAGTAATATACTATGGTCGACAGTATCAAAGGCTTTAGAAAAGTCTGTGTACACTACTTCCACTTGTTCCTGACGATCTAAGGCAAGAGCAACAATGTTTGAGAAAAGAATAAGGTTAGTCAAAGTAGACTTACCCCTCACGAACCCATGCTGTTCTGGAGCTAGAATAGGATGAATGATAGGATACATTCTAGAGAAGACAATTTGTTCAAGGATTTTACTAAAACAGGGGAGAAGAGAAATAGGCCGATAATTTGAGACGGAGGAAACATCGCCAGTTTTGAAGATAGGGTAAATATTAGAAATTTTCCAGGCGGAAGGAAAAATACCGGATGATAGGCTTGCATTGAAAAGGATAGAGAGGGGAACGCACAATGAAGAAGACATAGACCACGCAAAAAAATTGGGAATACAATCAGAACCACCACCGGAATTCCGATCAAGGCTGAGCAATAAATTCTCAACTTCGATCGGATTAGTTTGGATTAGAGAAAGAGAAGGAGGAGTGGAAGGAAAAATCAGGGGATGTACAAGAGAGGTAGAACTTTTAAAGGAAGAAGAAAAAAAGCTAGCGAAAAACTCACATACTTCTTGTGGAGACGAGGAGGTAGAGCCATTGAAAGTAACTTGGTTAGGGATGGAAGAATTTTTCTTCAAGGATTGAATGTCAGACCAAAAAGGTTTAGTATTGGAAGAAGAAATAGAAGACTCCAGACTAGCGAAATAATCTTGCATTGCCTGCTTCATTTCGATTTTAGCGGAGGATCGCAGGGACCGAAACACGGCAAGATCAGAGGCAGAATTCGATCTACGAAACTTTTTCCGAGCAACGTTTTTAGATGGATTGCCTTCAAAACTCGTTGGGTTAGCCAAGGAGGATCTGTAGATTTACGAGGATTGAAGGTAGGTGTATAGGTAGAGATAACGTCATAGAAGAAGGAATAAAATTTGGAGAGTGCATGATCAATATTTAGCCCACGGAAAAACGAAAACCAGTTAATTTTTTGAAATTCCGCTGTCATTCCTGAGTAGTTAGCCTTGCGAAAATTGTATCGAGGAGCCACTGAGATTCCTTTCTCTGAGGAACATGACAATGCAACATAAAGAGAAAGGGAAGGGTGGTGAGCGTCTACTTGAACATAGGGATGGAACACAGTGGAGGCAGATATATCAGTAGAGGGAACATTAGTAAGGATAAGGTCAAGAATACGACCATTCAAGTTACGTGTAGTGTTAATCTGCGAAAGGGAGTTGAGTGAAAGGAAGGAGGAAAGTACTAAGGAGAGCTGATCATTAGACCGGATGTAGTTTGAAACTGGATTCCAGTCAATAGAAGGCATATTGAAATCGCCACAGATTATTAATGGGTCAAAAGGAAAATATTTATGAAGGTAAGAAGATAGCTCGATAAAAAAATTTTCGTACACAGCACAAGAACTGTTACAAGGAACATATACAGTGAGAATTATTAAGTGAATGTTATTAGGAAAACAAGTACGAACCATCACGCATTCAACAGGAGGAGAGGGATGAAAGTTACGACAGAGTGCTCCATGAAGAGGTTCGCGTAAGGCAATCAATACACCTCCGCCATGCGATTTTTTGGAAATAGAACAATTCCGATCAACACGAAATACCTGGTGCAAAGGAAGAACTTCACTGCTATTAATATCGCTAGAAAGCCAAGTTTCCGTGAGGCAGATAATATCATCTAAGGCGAGTGAAGAGTTAAGGGATATGGATTGGAGCTTCGATCTCAAGCCACGCACGTTTTGGTAGTATAAAGATATTTTACAATTTTTTACGTTTAGGTTGGAACAGGTGCTTTCCTTTTCCGTTGAAAATTTGAACGAGGTCTTCTGATGAAGGTTTTGGCAATTATAACGGGGGGCCAGAAATTGGCAACCAATAATTCCTTGTTATCAGCGGTGGTTGTTATTTGAAATGAGCTGATCAATCTTCCAGCGATGTTCTCAGGAGTGAGCTTAGTGCAGTCCAGAAGGGCAGGTACAAATCCAAGTTTGTGATGGATATCGTTTTTGATAGCAGCAGTACTAGTCTCATAAGTAAGTCTAGTTACAAAGACTTGTAGAGGAGGAGTAACTGCAATCAAGGTTGGTGCCGAAGGCATCTGATATAGCGTTTGCGCAGAAGTAGCAGGTTGCACAAGTAGGCCAGTAGACACAGGCAAAGGATGAGCCACTGGCAGTAACGGGCTTGGTAGCTGTTGCTGTGCATTACGAGATTGTTGCAACACTTCCATATTATCCAATGATAATGATAAAGACTGCCCAGATAAGCCAGTTGACACTGGTTGAGGCGTAAGCAGTAATGGGCTTAGCAGTTGTTGGCAATTACCTGGTGGTAATTGTTGTTGTTGATGAGCACCGTTCGTTGTTGACGCAAGGTTCTGCGTCTGCGATCGAGTTCGCATGGCAGCAGAAGATCCAGGTGGGCGTACAATGGCTGTAACAGAGTAGTCAGCTGACGTTCCATGTGGTGGCGCAGAAGGCTGCTCAATTATTGCAGTACGAAGCAGCTCATCAACCTCATCGCTAGTTGAGCGAAAATCCTCAATCAGTTTCGAAAGGGAACGAAAGAGACCGTCGATAGCAGATTTCGCCGAGCGCAGCCGAGAGGCATAAGAAACCATAGAGTGTTTCCTGCATTTATCGCAGAACCAGTAAACACCTGAATCGCGTTTTAAGATCTCACCGCAGCATTTTCCAGCTAGGGAAACGCATTTAGAATGGAACGTTTGCGCACAGAAACCCGCACAGATAACGAAGGGAGAAGTATCCTTCTTATCCAGGCAGTTGATGGCTGCACAAAGTGCCTTAATATCAAATTATTATTATGTGATAAACCGCGAGAGAGGAAAAGATGAATGGTTAATAACGATACTAACGGAGGGTTAATAACGAAAGTTAATGAAAAGTGTCCACGCTACGCGATGTCTCGGATGGCTTATGGTAAGTATCTCCGGCAAATAAGCGGTAAGTGTCTCGGGCAAGTTTGGTATGAGTCTGTGTCAGATTTAGATAGCACCCTCTTGTGGGATTCTGGCACGGCAATGATGTAGTTAACAAAGTTAAAATTAACGGCTTTGAAGAAAAAACCAGTACTCGCGCACTCAATAAGAAAATAAACACAAGCACAATAAAGAAAGAAGAGAGATATATTCATAAATCTCTCTTCGAGATATATTCATAAAACAACAAAAACAATCGCATTGCAAAGCAGCGGGCCAAAGCCCAACTTGCAAAGGAGCTTTTAGCATAAGAGCTTTTTATAGAAAGCTCCAGGCAAGAGCGTATGTAAGTGGCCATCGCAAGTGCATAAAGACACTTCGCTACGACAGTCGCGCACTTTAGGTTCAGGACTGTTCTTGGACATCACCATACTTTCTTATATATGTTTAATAAATATTGTTTTTCATAGAAAGTACTCTATTAATTGGCTACAACTGACGCCCAACTTGTGGTCCGGAACATCACTCTGAGAAGGTCAAGCCGAAACCGACCTTCCATGGCGGCCACGCAAATGACGGAGGAGGAACTACAGCAGATTATTGCGGCCTTACGCCCCACTAGCGGCGACAATATACAAGCAGGTGGAAACCATCTCTGATGACAACGCCATATTAGGAATGCCGCTACTTCTGCAGGGAGTCGCATCTATATGGTGGTAAGGAGTTAAGGCGGAAGTCAGCACTTGGGACCAACTGGTAGCTCTTTTTCAAAAAGCGTTCGCACCAGCCCGGCCAGCATATCAGGTGTACTTGGAACTATTTGGGACCAAGCAACAACACGATATGCCGACCGATCTATTTATATGCAACAAAAGAGCTCTCTTGGCAGAACTTTCGAGGAATTCCCACAATGAAGAGCAGCAGCTGGACTTAATTTTCGGGCTCCTGCACTTGAGGATACAACACATGCTACGCAATAGCATCCACACATTCGAAGAGTTACGCCAACAACCTCGGCAAATCGAAGAGAACCACGCAGAGAAGACAACACTCAGAGAAGCGTCTCCCAGAAGTGAGCAGCCAAGGAGAAAAAAATGTGACTTTTGCCGCAGTTTCGGACATACAGCCGACACTTGTAAGAAGAAGGACAAAACATCACAGGTCCCACTGAAGACGTCGCAAGGCAAGCAGCCAATATCTTGCTATGGATGTGGACAGGCAGTTTACGTTCGCAGCCAGTGTCCTCGCTGCTGCAAACCAGACACAGAGAGACACAGACAGAGAACAGCTGCGCCCTCGTTTTCGTCCAGTGCTACAAATAAGCGTAAACAGCATTATTGGCTGTGGATTCATCGACACAGCAGAAAGGGTTAGTGTCGCAGGAGCCCAGCTTTACAAACAACTACAAGGACAAGGTTGTAAATTTACACCTTACACCACAAACGTAATTTTGGCTGACGGCGTTGGCAGAACCCAGGTAGCCCTCTTAGTCAAAGTGGATGTTGTTCTGTTGCAACGCACCATTCCGATCCAGTTCATGGTTCTCCCTGAATCTACAGATAATCCCACTTTGCTCGGTGTTGATTTCATAGAAGATGCTAATATTATTTTGAATATTCCACAGCGGTTCTGGTATTTCGGAGACAACCCAAGTTCTAAGTTCATTTTGCAGAAGGAAAGCCGCAGCGACGAAACCATACAGTTTACGACCGCCACTAATTATACAAGGAATATTAGCGAAGTGAGAATTCTCTCTAAAATGAATACTCCTATACCAACAAGCCCCATCAGTGCAACACCAACCCGACGAAGCTCAGAACGTTCAACTGACTCACCAATGTCTCGATTCATACAGCAAGTCTCGAAACCGATCAGCCCAATTGCGAAAACTCCGAAGCACGCAAAATACGCACCATCCACCATGGACTTAGTTTGCTCGAAATTTCCTGCACCAAGGCGTCTCTTCCCTCAAAACGAAGTTGCAATCGAAATGGCCAGGACTTTTTCGGACGTGGAGATTGCTGAAATCGAAATCAACCAATTCTTAAGAGACGATGAAGCATCCATACTTTCATCAGAAGGTAGGGAGCGGCTTAACGATGTCCTCTTGAGCCAATTGACATTGTTTGAAGCCAACGGCCTATTAGGAAAATATATTGAACATTGCATCAATACAGGAGATAGCTCGCCCATCGCATCCGCACCATATCGCCTATCTCAACAAAAGAAAGAAATACTACGCAAGGAAATCCAGAAGATGGTAGACACGGATATCATCGAGGAATGTGAATCCGCATGGACATCACCTGTGGTAATGGTTCCAAAGACGGATGGAACCATTTGCGTTTGTATAGATTATCGACGACTTAACGCCGTAACAGTACCGAATTCTTACCCACTCCCGAGGATAGATGATCTCCTG
This sequence comes from Nemotelus nigrinus, assembly GCA_947369275.1. NCBI lineage: Eukaryota > Metazoa > Arthropoda > Insecta > Diptera > Stratiomyidae > Nemotelus > Nemotelus nigrinus. The sequence continues at coordinate 8,163 of CANBKX010000363.1, forward strand.
CATGCTGCTCACGGAACTATGTTCATGTCGACTATTGATCTTCATGCGGAGTATTGGCAGATTAAATTACGTAACGAAGACCAAGATAAGACAGCGTTCATAACACCATTCGGAGTCTACAGGTTCAAAAGGATGGCGTTCGGATTGCGAAATGCAGCAGCCAAGTTCCAACACATGATGACTCGCATTCAGACAAACTGAAACTGGCTCAAACCTTTTCGTACCTAGACGACTTTCTGATACTATCGAAAAGTTTTGAGGAACATCTACAGCACATAGTTGAAGTTTTTCAAGTGCTCCAAGAGTTCCAACTCCGAATCAACAGGGAAAAATGTATTTTCTGTTGCCCAAAAATTATCTTTTTAGGACACATACTGGATGACAAAGGCATATCTGTGAACCCCGAGAAGACAACAGCGATAAACAACAGACAAGAACCCAGAAACCTAAAGGAACTATTCACATTCTTGCAAACAGCTTCTTGGTATCGCCGCTTTATCGCCAACTTTGCAGAAATCGCACGACCACTTACGCTTCTGCCGAAAAAGAAAGCTATATGAGAATGGACGGACAGACAGCAAACAGCATTCGATGAATTGAAGAGATGTCTCACTTCAACACCAATTTTACTTTTATCTTATGTACTGATGCTAGTAACTACGCCCTGGGAGCAACTTTATTACAAGGGAAGAAGGAAGACGTACGTCTAGTGGAATATGCTAGTCGATTTCTAACCGGAGCAGAGTGTAATTACAATACCACCGAAAAAGAAGCATTGGCAGTGGTTTGGAGAGTTTCAAAATTTCGCGGATATATCGAAGGATCTAAAGTTTTCTTGTCAACTGACCACCAACCCCTACGTTGGCTTATGTCTTTAAAGTCACCAACGGGTCGCCTGGCCAGGTGGGCCTTGACGCTTCAATCTTACGATATCAGTATCGCGTACACGCCAGGAAAAGTGAACGTGGTAGCTGATACACTCTCTCGACCTTCAATTGATGAGCCTCCCGTAATAGATAACCTGTCAGCCGCCAGCATTGAAATGAACGTTCCACGAAGATCTGCAGAAGACATTCGATTTGCACAGCTGAAAGATCCCGACTTAAAGAAGATAATTGACTGCTTTGAAAATATTCTCCCGGACGAAGACTATGTCCGATGGACCGCAAAAGTTTACCTTACTTGTAATGGAGTTCTTTACAGGTACGGATTAGAAGAAGGTGAGGAGGCACAGCGCGTGAACGAAGACGAATATTGCAGGCGTTACACGACTCCTCTACTGCTGGACACTATGGTGCTGACCGTACTTTCCAACGTATCGCCAGGAACTACTACTGGACGGGAATGCGTGACTACCTATCAAAATACATTCGCTCCTGTGGAGAGTGCCAGCGCTACAAAGCATCAAATACCAAGCCAGTAGGTTTACTACAATCCCATCCAGACAGCCAGCGCTTTGAAATAATATCTATCGACCTATTTGGACCACTACCTAAAACGCCTAGAGGATACAAATGGATCCTAACAGTAGAGGACGTTGCAAGCCGCTGGGTTGAACTATTCGCATTAAAAGAAGCAACCGGCACTTCTTGTGCATTCCACGTAGGATAATAAGTGACAACGGAACCCAATTTGTCAGTACCCTAATGCAGCACATTGTCCATTGTTTCAAGATGGAACAATATTTCACCCAGTATACCACCCCCAGGCTAATTCAGTAGAGAGAAAGCATCGCGATTTGAAAGTGCAATTTAGAATATTCGTGGACTGCTCACATACCAATTGGGACGAAAAACTGCCACCATTACGATTCGCGATAAACACTGCTTGGTGTCAAAATACAAAAGCAACGGCTGCCAACCTTACTTTCGGAAAATAATTAAGGAGCCCGATCGAAGTTGGTGATGACCTCTCTCATATCGATTCAAGTACCAACTTCATTGAAGAAATTTCTCCGTATCTCTTGCGCATGTCTGAAGCTTTGCGAATCGCCCAGGAAATAACCGATAAGGAACCAGATCGACAAAAGAAATACGCAGATAGACACCGAATAGCCACTACGCCATACCAGCCCGGAGATCTCGTGCTAGTATCCACACAAGCTAGAAGTAATGCAGCTAAGAAGCTTTCATCCAAGTTCTACCCCAAACGTGACGGACCTTACGTTATATTAGCAGCAAAGAAAGCACCTCCTATGAAGTCGCAAGTGTAGACGATCCAACTACTTTATTGGGTGTACATCACGCATCAGCACTCAAGAAGTTTACTCCTGGATCTGCTGAGCACCCAGTCTCTGTTCGACCTCTTCGAACAAGAGGACGTCCGAGAAAGACAATGAAGTCCTGAAATCCTGTCTCCTTGCCGAGTCGTCTGACGGAGCCAGAAGGGGAGGCTGTAAATATAATAAGACAACAAAATCAATCGCATTGCAAAACAGCCGGCCAAAGCCCAACTTGCAAAGGAGCTTTTAGCATAAGAGCTTTTTATAGAAAGCTCCAGGCAAGAGCGTACATAAGTGACCATCGCAAGTGCATAACGACACTTCCCTACGACAGTCGCGCACTTTAGGGTCACGTCTGCTCTTGGACATCACCATACTTTCTTATATATGTTTAATAAATATTGTTTTTCATAGAAAGTACTCTATTAATTGGCTACAAGTTATATTTTTTGTTTATGATTATTGGTTATATTTTTTTATCAATTAACAAATTCACTACCAACTTGGAATATGGGATCAGATGTCCACACTCACTTAAACATTTTGAAATAGCTAATCCCAACTTTAATAAACCAGTAAAGATCGACTTACTAGGAGCTGATGTCTATGTTCAGGTGATATCGGGTGTAATTGTATGTGTGGGTTGAGAAAGAGGCACCTGATACCTCTAAGTACTTAGGCCGGGAAGACCCATTGTAGTCATACCTCTACCCTACCATAGTTTTCGAGATCTCTTATCGAAATGTAGGCTCAATAATAGGAGAAAAGATGCTATACTCTGCATACGCGCCACATCCCAACCGGAGGCCACCTGTCATCATGAATGCAGAAAAGCACCAGTTCCCCTTCTAACATCTGCCTTGGAGCCGTCCGAGAAGCAGAGCTCGGAGAACTTCTCACTTCTGCTCAAGAAGATTACTCTGCATCTTCTTCCGAAATCGAAAAAAAGATACTTCAGCGTCTAAAGGCATCGCGAGAGTCGGATACATCTCACGTACCGCATATCTAATAGAACATAGGCCAAATTGAGTTGATCTATGGCTTAAGTTCATCGCCACAATCTGATTTTGAATGTTGACTGGACACGATTGCATCCCTGACCATTTTGCTGGTAACCACATATCTAAATGTGTACCAGCATTTCCTAATGCTGCAAAAACCAGGAGGTTTTGTCAAAGATACAGATACTCTTTCAATATCAATCACCAGAAAGTAATTCGGGAGTCTTAGAGAATCCAGTTTAGCTGAGTGATCCTTCTACAGGACTTTGCACCGCTTTTATATCTCTCGTGCACTTTTCAACCTCTCATAAAGCGATCTGAATGAGTAACTCTTGGAATTCCTCACCGAATTTTTGTAAATTCTCAGCGAGTTTCTGTGGGTGGTCCAGTAGTCTTTCATATTGCTCTTACAAGCTCGATTGAGGAGTTTGCAGGTATTTTTCCTGGCTTATCCAGTTCCCGGTTCCACCAGCGAATCGTTTTGCTGATCGAACAGGCCTCCTCATAGCTTCCTATTATGGCTGTATTCATAATGCTCAGCCTGGAATCTATTGACTTTAATATCATCACTAAAACATGCTCTGTCTACAAGAAGTCGATTGAAGTTTATCCAATGAGTACTTCTTTGGTTCTTTTCTCTAAATCACGGGTGTTGGATTGAGATCTGAAACGATGGACGGGTGAGATCTCAAACGATACATGCCATCCTTTTATCGATCTAGCTATTCTAGATGAACATAGTGATAGCTCAATAGCCACCCTTTGGTTACAAGGGGCAAAGGTGGGAAAAGTCCCAGTGTTTTAAATCATTGGCCCCGGAGAAGTATAAAATCAAAAAGTGTCTTCTCTGGTATTGTATTTGTTGCTGCCCCAGCTGGTGTGATGGGAATTAGTATTGTATGGTGTGCTGGGAATTAATATCGTATGGTGTCCTGGGAACTAATATCGTATGGTGTGCTGTGAAGTGCCAGTCTCCGATTAAGCATATTTCAGCCTTCCACTTTCGCCGTACTGCACGATGAAACTAAAGCACAGCTCCTCGGCTTTGTCAATTTTTGTTGTCTTATTTATAGTTGAAATTAAAACTTATATTTTTGGATTACATTATAATTCACTGATTTATTTTCTTAATCCAAACTTAACGTGTATGCTTACAAACAAGCTTCAAACGAGTAACAACTAGATACAAACATCGATAGAGAGGAAACATTAATTCAATTGGATGTGTAACTTGGTTTTTCATTCGTAGAGACATCTATCAATTCAATTAAACCAAATTAAATATATTACAGCTAAATAATTCAATGAATCCTTGAAAAATGCACATTTAGACTTCTTAAAAGACGATCCGCTATTTTTTTATCTCTTTAAAACTGATTCTAAATTTTTGTATAAATCACTACTGCTTTTATCGTATACTAAAATGTCATCCTGGAAAACTGAAATACCCTCGATGCCTAACAAAACTTGTTCAATTCTTTTTTGAAAGATAGTTGGACAAGTGCTAATGCCAAAAGGCAACCTCGTGTATTTGAACAGCCCTTTGTGTGTACAAATCGTGGTATTTGACTTTCCTTATCAAACTCTATTTGCTGATAAGCATGTGCTTAGTCAATTTTAGCAAAAATACTTGCACCATATAATGATCTTAATAATTGTTCAACTCTTAGAAGAACGAATCTTTCTATTTTAATATGCGGATTAAGAATAATTTTATAATCGTCGCATATTCTCTCATAAATTAAGAAGTATACATGATGTGAACTATTGGCGTGGCCCAGTCCGAAAATTCCACCGGTTCATGAATTTTCACGTTAACAAGCCTTTCTATTTCACATTCTACTTTTCTTTTCAGACTAAAAGGCAAAGGTCGGGGTGAAATATAATGTGGAGAAACATTATCACCTAATTTCAATTTAAATTTAACTTTGTTAAAAGTTCCTAAAGAATTATTAAATACTTCAGAATATTTCTGCATTAGCTTTTGCATCTCAACACACATCTCGAGTTGCTTTACACTGAATTCAATGTTGAATTTTTGCACAAAATCACGACCTAACAATTGTGCACACTTACTATCAACAATATATAGCTTCAGAATATGATATGCAGTGGCGGCTCGTCAAGGTGGGCCCGGCCCACCTGGCCCACTCTGACGAGCCGCCACTGGGCCCGCTCGACACAAAAACACTATTATAAGGTATACGCGGATACCAACAAGAAATATCTACTTTACTTTAACTCAGTGGCGGCTCGTCAGGGTGGGCCAGGTGGACCGGGCCCACCCTGACGAGCCGCCACTGATGATATGCACCTTTAAATTCAATTTGCACCTTTAAATTCAATCTATTTCACCAATCGGGAAAAATTTCCAACCATTGTAATTAATTAATTTCACGTTTGTACTTTTAAATGGAATATCAGAAAACCACTTGATGTAATCACTGTTGCTAATGCAGCTTATCGGCGCACCACTATCGAATTCCGCTTTTATGGAAATGTTGTTTACAACAACTGTAATATTGGATATATAAAAACAATAATATTGGATCGATACTATTAACACATTCGAATGCAAATAATTTTTCCTCTCTCTAGTCTACTTTGATACAATTACGTTTTTGAAATCTTGATTTAGCATTCACAGCTTACACACTTTATCTAAATGATCTACTTTACCGCAATTTAAACATCTTTTGTTTTTCCCTCCTTCTTTTCACTATCTCCATCACTCTATCAGCGTGCACAGCCCATGTGCACCATATTTACCCTCGAGTAAGTTGTTCATAGTGCTTCCCAGACACCTAGTTTGTTGGTATAAGGGACAGCACTAATTCTTATCAATATGATAGACTCACTTTTATTGACTTATAATTGTCTTCATTGACTTTTGTCCAAAGAAAAGTATACAAAAAACTCTGGTGTTAATCATCATTGTGCGTTGTTAATTTTTTATGTGCAATTTTAAGTTTTCTTTGAATGTCACGATATTGCGATAAATGGTGCGATTTTACTCCTGATGTAGTTGATGTGATGGGTCCAGGACATCTTTTCATCCAAAATCAATCCCAAGTATTTTATTGAATCGACCTTCTCCAATTGAACTCCATCAATTTGAATACATGGATTAATAGGGCGTTTATTTCTTTTGCTAGAACATAACGTATTTGGTTTTGTAAACATTTATAACGAACTTGCTCTGACGCAGCCACCTCAAGTATTTATCCAAATCTATATTTACTTTACTTTGGATGGCTGACTCATCTTTTCCAGTATATAACAGGAGCGCATCGTCAGCAAGCAAAACTATCTTACCCGAAAGCCTGAGATCTTGAACGCTGTTCACATAGATAAGGAAAAGTATAGGCCCTAAGATCGATCCCTGTGGAATACCTTTGTTTAGAGAATATTCCTGACTGGTGTAGCTTCCTTGTTTTGTCACTATTCTCCTATCCAATTGGTAGTTTTTAATAAAAGATTTAAATTTCATGCAAATTCCATACTCTTCCAGCCGCAGAAATAAAATCTCGTGCTCAATGGTATCAAAAGCCTTTGTTAGGTCGACGAAAATTGCTGCCACATAATTACCTTTATCCAGTGATTGATTTATAAGTTGAACCGCGTCAAGGGTAGCCACAATAGTGCTGCTGCACTCCTGAAAACCATACTGCATTCTATGAGGTAATCAATTATTCGAGCATTTATGACTCTTTCAAACACTTTGCTTAGTACACTGATGACAGCTATTGGACGATAATTTGATGGATTCGAAGGGTCACCTCCTTTAAAAACTGGTGTTAATCTCGACAATTGAAAGCATGCCGGGAATGTACCGGCTTGCAAGTGGCTGTTGATAATTTTCACTAAAACCTTAGTTATTTGCTGCTTAAGCATTTTGATGTCTCCTCTTAAGCATTTTGAGGTCGATGTTTGTGTCGGTTATTGTGATAATCTTTTCATATGATGAGCAAAAATGATCGATATAATTTAGGAAGCAATGATTGTCCTCGAATAGGGCTTTGTAGAAAGTGCCAATCTTAATCTTCTCCAGGTCCAGTTAAATTTATGTACCTGCAGCTTGATGATTTATGACTGGTAGTTCCACAAAAATAGCACTTATCACTCGTAGACGGGAATTTATGACGCCTATCGATACTTCCATTTCTAATACTATTTGGACAGCTTTGTCAAAATTTAAGTCTGTGCCGCGGGAAAACAACTTTTCCTTAATTCGCTTCGACGAAATTCCCAGTATGAAAATGTCTCGTAAGAGTTCACTCAAGATAGACCCAAAATCACACGTTGTAGACAATTTTTTAATCCGCCTTGCCCATTCTTGAATTTGTTCAGATGTGCATAAATTTTTAGGCGGAGCTCACTGGCTGAAAATTCTGGTTTAGGATATCAACAATTTCACCATATGTTTTGATCTAAGGTGCCGCGGGAAAACAAAAATTCATCAACAGTATATGATTCTTTCAAAATCATAGTTGTTGTATAGAAAAAGCATAAGATTTCTATATGAGCTGGTTTTCAGTGTAAAAGACGAACATTTTTCAGGAGAGTCGATGGTTTGAAGTTTTTCACTTTCAATGCCTGCCGTGGCTGCAGGGTTACAAGCACGTTCAGAAAAAACTACAGGAGTATACAACTTAGTAGCAACAATATGTCCTGTAAGTTTCATAAAAATCTCATCTGTTTAAAAGTTATCGCAAATGAAAAAATTTCAAATTTTCTTAATCTCATTTTAGGCGCCTAGGACACACATAGGGTTAAATATTTCAAAAATATTATCATATTCACATTTGAAACACGTTCAAAATTTATTCCAGAAACTTTCTTTTTGCGAAAGTTATTTACTGACAGAAAACAAGGTATATTTAAAATATCACTAAAATGGCCGCCGGCGCCAAAGGGGTAAAGATTATTAACTTTTTGTGAGACCTGCCAGTATTCTGCATACACACCAATATATTCTGAAAAT
>CANBKX010000364.1:0-11821 GCA_947369275.1 Nemotelus nigrinus
CGAACTTCAACTGGAGACTCATCTAATACCAACACCAGAATTGAACGCAGTAAGTCGGCCCCTTCTAATTCTTGAAGAAAATCAATCATTGTGCGGTAACTGTGCTTGGCAAAACCACACAAAGAGTCAACAAGAAAAAAACGATCTAGCCTATATAATTACCACAGTGGTCTGTACTAAAGCACCCTTGGAACATCTGATCGTAGACTCCAACCATAACTCACCTAAGACGCCACCCATTATTTATCAATCACGGCTACAATGATTCAGTGTGAGAGATGCATGGAGATAATCTTGGACAAAGTTGAAGCTTTAGGATGCTTATCGTCCAAAAAAAGCTTCCACTTTTTCTGTGGAGGCTTTACCGAAGCTAGCTTTAGAAAATTATCGAAAGAAAAAAAGAAACATTGGCAATGCCAAAATTGTAAATCAACGATAAAGATTCACACGATTGAATCACCACCGAAAACGCCAATTGATGTCGACCCTAACAGGAATGAAATTGAGGCTAATTTTGAGTTGATCAAGCGGGAAATGCGATACCACTCAAAAGAACTGCAAGAGATGCGCAATATGTTCAAAGAAGAACTATCGGAGTACCGTAGATCCTTGGACTATTGTTGCAACAAGATTGATGAGTTCCAGACAAAAATGGTCCAATACGGCGAGAAAATCGAAAGCCTTTCCAATATATGTGGTAAGCTGGACGCTGATAACAACAATTTAAAAAAACAGGTAAAAAATTTAACAATCCAAGTCAATCAACTGGAGCAGGAGAAATTTAGTTCTGATATCGAAATCAATGGATTAGTTGAAACGCCCAACGAGAATGCAGTGGAAGTGCTGAATAGCGTTGCAAGTTAACTGAACATCGATACTAACCAAGTCAAGCCGATTTTTGCTAGGAGACAAATACAACGTTACCAAAAACTAATCCACCGAGGCCTTTAATTGTCCGATTTTCCTCTAAAGAACATAGAGATATTTGGCTGGAGAAATCTAAATTGAAAAAAGCTGACTTGGTTTGTAAGAACCTGCATGATAGCTTACCACCTTCAAAGTTCTTCATTAACAGTCATCTCACAAAAACGAACAAAAAACTACTTTATTTAACAAAACAATTTGAGAGAGAAAATTCGTTTAAGTTCGTATGGATTCGAGATGAAAGTATCTTTATAAGAAAAACTGAACAGGGTAAAGTTTTCAAAATTAATTGTGAAGCAGAATTAGATATCAATCACCTAAGATAAGTCTTAAACTTAAGTTGTTTATTTATCATTTAATTCTTTTTTACACATTATTAATGGATTTGTTCAACGAAATACTTATTAACAACGATATCGAAACACACATTGCTAAATGTGCAACTGAGTGCAAGCAATTATTTAGCAGTTCTGATTGTAAAGGGCTAAAAATTCTTCATTTAAACATTAGGAGCATAAAAAAAATTTTGATGAATTAAGCATGTTACTAAATGAATTAGATATTAGCTTAGACGTAATTGTTTTGTCGGAAACGCACTACGGTAGCTACTTGGTCGATTTTGACATCATGTCACCATCCTTCAATATAGCTATGTATTCGATGTATTATACATCTCAATGTCTCAACAAAAATGATGGGGTTTTAGTTTACATTAAACAAACAATTAAGCACACATGCGACGAAATTAGCACCCAAAACTTTACTGGTCTTCAGTTAAATATAGAAACGACAAACAATAAAAATGCTAGGATATTTGCGATTTATAAATCACCAGCTATTAACAATGATAGCTTCATTTCAGACATTTACAACACAGTTATTTGCACAGACCATACTACGATTGACATGATAATAGGTGACATCAATATTAACTTATTAGATAATACCAATGTAACAAATAACTATCTGACAACTCTTAGCAGCATAGGTTACGTATCGCATATAAATGAACCGACTCGAATAGATGGTATCAGCAAATCATGCATTGACCATATCCTGCTTAAGAATAACTCCCTCCGGTGCCATGCTACACCTATTATTCTACAAAACTCAATAACAGATCATTTCACAACTTTAATTAAACTTGACATAAACTGCCAAGAAACATATATCAACTCAGTTAGTAGACAAACGACCAATATAATTAATTTTAATGAAGTAAAGAGGAAGATTGATTTAATCGATTGGGACATAGTTATCAATAGTGATGTTGATGCTAATTTATCTGCTCATAAATTTATACAGTCTATCTGCAACATAATCAAGCAATCTACAACCACCAAATTGATCCCGAAAAAACTCACACCCCTGAAGCATTGGATTTCTGTGGGAATAATCGTATCAATAAGGAAAAGAGACGAAATAAAAAAAAACTTAGCAGGCAACCATTCAACATCGACCTAAAAACTTACTACGTTAAATATAGAAATAAACTAAATACCATCAAAACAGCAGCTAAGAGAAACTGGTACCAAAAACGAATCAACACCGCTAGTAGCAACAAGAAGTTATGGGAAATAGTTAATGATATGACAAATAGTAAGATTCTCAAAAATATTCCGTTGAATTTAATTGACTCACTTCATCCGGAGCTAGCTTCATCATCTGAGAGTGTAAAGAACACATCCCTTGCGAAACATTTCAATGATTATTTCATAAACATAGGAAAGCAAATAGCAAGGAATTTTGATAATAACAGCGAAGATGCTTTACCAAACACAAATAACATCTCCTCTAACTTTAATCTTCATAAAATAGATAATAATGAACTGCTGACTGTAATAAATTCATTTAAGAAGCAGTCATCCCCAGGTTGGGACAGTTTAGATAATAGGATAATTCATTCAATTAAAAATAACATCATATCCCCCTTGACCAAAACTGCTCAATAAATGTCTAAGTGAAGGAACCTTTCCGTTTGACTTCAAAAAAGCTATTATTATCCCTATATTCAAAGGAGGAAATCGTCTGGACGTGAATAACTACAGACCCATATCGCTTCTGCCCATACTTGCGAAAATATTTGAACGATGTATAAAAAATAGGTTAACTAAGTACTTGACGGAAAACAATATACTATCTAAAAATCAATACGGGTTTCAAGAAAAAATAGGTACAGAAGATGCAGTACTAAAGGTCATAAATTTCTTGTATTCTGAAATCGACACCAATAATAAGCCTCTAGCTGTATTTATGGATTTAAAAAAAGCATTCGACACTGTACCCAAAAACTTACTGATTAAAAAACTAAGTGGAATTGGCATCATAGGTAAACCCCTAAAGTTACTAAACTCATACCTTAGCCTAAGGCAACAAAGGGTCAAAGCTAACAACGCTTATAGTGATTGGTGTTTCAAATCTGATGTAGGTTTACCACAAGGGACTGTCCTTTCACCATTGTTATTTCTAATTTGTGTGAATGATCTTTGCAATTTGAACAATAGGTCTCTTAATAGTAAAATCATATCCTTTGCTGACGACACGGTAATGCTGATTTCGGCTCCTAGCTGGACAGAGAGTTTCACGTTATGCCAAGCTCACATGGATGACGTACTAAGGTGGTTACGCGATCACCACCTCAAACTAAATACAGATAAAACTAATATAATTGCGTTCTCCCTTATGCCCGATTTATACATTGGAACGAGCGTCTCGGGTACAAGAGTAAACAAGACTCAACAAGACATTGGACGAGACTCAACAAGACATAGGGTGTATTGTTTACTTAGGATATTGCACCGTACAACACGGACCATACACCATGCACCTTTCATAGGGTGAATTGTTTACTTAGGATATTGCACTTTGCATCTTTCGACAGTTGTGAGCTGTTTTGTTCAGTTCAGTGAACGATGACTGAGGTACGGGCTGTGGCTATTGCAACTGCCTGGTGTGCGTTGAGTTATTTCAATCTGGGACACGCAAACACATGTTTGAAGTCCCGGCGAAAAATTCGAAAATTTAAATGAGCACATGCTACCCTCTCGAATCCCTTTGACTTGATGCATAAAACCGACTTCGCTTCCAGCGGCTTCGAACTCGGACGAGACGGTCATAAACACTCAGGCACAGCAGTAAAAGGATCATTATCCCTTCGTAAAACAAACAAGAGCCGACGAGCAAACCATTTACACACGCGTGCTTGCCATGAAAAACACAGCCGAGACTAGACAAGGAGACCGTTTACACACTCACCCTGTCTTCATTTGGCATTACTCGGCGAGCATGTAATTCCGGCTTTACAACTACAGGTCAGCCTAACGTACGTATTCTTCCTTTACACGACCAAAACTGTAGGCATAGAGACAATATTGCATGTAATGTCAAGTGCAAAGCAATCCGTATTGTAGACCATACCAAATATCTAGGGGTGACTATCGATAATAATCTGAAATGGAATAAACACACAGAAGAAGTTAACGCTAAATTAAGACGAAGCATACATATTTTTTATTCTTTAAGGGATTTATTGACAGTCGATCAACTAAAAACTATTTATCATGCGCTAGTCCAATCTGCTCTGCAATACGGCATTGCAGCCTGGGGTAACACCTTTTCTACCCACCTCTCAAATTTAATATCAACGCAAAGACAGATCCTAAAAGTAATCTTCCAATTGCCTCGTAGATTTCCGACAGCTGAGCTCTTCGCATTAGCAAAAGTATTCGATATTAAAAAACTTTACTTAGCCGCTGCTCTTTTTTATGCCTACAAGTATGTAAAACCCAACAATGCTCAAGATTACCTCGCAACAAGAACTAACCGTAATAATATGATAGTTCCCACTTGCCGTAAAACGCAAACACAAAATTTGTTTCCTACATGGGACCTAAATGTTTTAATAAGCTCCCTGAATATTTAAAACACATAAATTCATTTGAAACATTCAAATTTAATGTAAAAAAACTCTAGCGCACCTGAACCGCTAGAAACACTAATGTTCGAAGAACAGTAGAAGAATCGTGCAGGTTTTGAGTGCATATTCCACCACATGTGCTGCTTATTACGGCCAAACTGTTTCAAATGCCACGTTTTACTTTCGTCTTAAGAATGCATTATAACTCATATGGTGCAAGGTTTCAGATATTACCACTGGCATGAATTTCAACGTTTATGAGAGCAAAACACGGGTTAATTATATTCGTTATCAGTTGCTTATTTCACATAATTTTGAAAGCAGCATCTCATATAACATCAATGAAGAAAATGCTCAGTGCCTGCAGCACTGTAACTGAAGTTGGTGTTTGGGGCTGCGATCCGAAAAATTTGCAGAACTTTGCGAATTGGAACATCGGTTATTTATTTTCATTGTAAATGTTTCCGGTATGTATACTAACTGTAAGCATTTATTGATACAAAAGTAGCACAACCGACTCGTGCTGGCAACCTTTCGCCAGTATCAAATCCAAGAATATATCAAATCTGCTTCACGTTGTTTAATTACATTCGAAGTTATAGGAGTATAAAGAAATTTAGGGTTACCTGCAGCGAGTTTTTTCAAATGATCGAAAGCTTAATATTTGCTGTTTATTGTCACTACAATATCATTACCATTTGAAAATTCTACGATAAAACCGCTTAATAAAGATATTGCAATTAAACACAAAACCAACAATAGCTGGCAACCCTATCGTGTCTTTTCAACCAAATTTGGCCTGAATAATGTTTATGACAGGTTTCATTAATTGTATGAAATTCGTATTGATTTCATGACTGCACTGGAAGTTATAGTACAAAAAGTTTTATTTTCCTGAGCGAATTTTCAAAACCAAAGACACAAAAATTACCATAGCAGGTAGCACCAATCAAATTTTTCAACCAAATTTCCACCAAACAGAGATTAGAGTTAGGTTTAGCTTCTGTGTCAATTTCATGAAAATCTGGTAACTTATTCACATTTCATAGGGCAAAAAGCAGTTTTTTTTCTTTGTAATTTTTCAAGATGGCACCACTGGCACAGAGTTGCCCACAATTCAAAATCGCTTCTATCAAATCTGGTCTTACTTAAGTCCAATGCATTCTGTAAATTTTAGCTGTATCTGATTATTGGTTCGTGAGTTTCCGTGAACAGAAGTTTTTGATGCTAAAAATATAGGTTAACTGGGAGAGGGTTACCGTTCTTGTCCGACATGAAATTTCCAAAGTTTTATTTTGAACGTGTAGATAAAACATAAGATTTATATACAGATTGGTTTTATTGTAAGAAACGGACATTTTTTTGAATATTCGATGGTTTGAATGTTTTTACTTCCAAATTTTTTTTTTCAAAATGAAGACACCAAAATTATCATAGCTGGCAGCTCCAATCGAATTTTTCGACCAAATTTCTACCAAACGTGGCTTAAAGTAAGGTCCAGCAATTGTGTAAGTTTCGTCAAAATCGAACGATTCAATCAGAATTTATAGGGCTAAAAACAGTTATCTTTTTTAGTGGTTTTTCAAGATGGCACCACTGGCACAGAATTGCCCGCATTTCAAAATCACTTCTATCAGACCTGGTCCTATTTAAGGTCAATACATGCTGTGAATTTCAAATAATTCTGCCCATCGGATCGTGAGTTTCCGTGAACAGAAGTTTTTGATGCTAAAAATATAGGTAAATTGGGCAAGGGTTGCCAGGCGTGCCCGTTATACCATATCTTTTTTTTTTTTTTGGTTATGTAAACAAAGCACAAGATTTACATATGCAAGGCTTATTTTTGAAGAAACTGCATTTTTTCAAGAGAGACGATGATTTGGAGGTTTTCACTTTCAGTGCCTGCCCTAGCTACAGAGTTGCCAGCACGCTCATTAAAAGCCACATAAATCTACAACTAAATAATATCAATATGTCCTGAAAATTTGGTAATGATTGAATAGCTCTGTCAAAAGTTATCGAAATTTAAAAATTTTCAAATTTTCCCGTCCTCTTTTTAGGCACCCAGCGCACACATAGGGTTAAAATATTCCAAAGCATTATCCGATTCATATGTAAAACACGTTAGAAATTTATTTTATTAACTTTATTTTTGCGAAAATCATTTGTGCACGAAATAATAGGTATATTAAAAATATCACTTAAATGCCCGCCGGCGCGAAAAGGTTTACAATAACTGACATTTAAAGAGACCTGGACCTATTCTGCATATACACCAATGTATCCTGAAAGTTTCAGCTCAATCGAATGGCGCGTTCCCGAGATTATCTCACTGAAATTTTTTGTACATATATATATATATATATAAAGAAATATGAATTTTTGGCCGAATCGATTTTAATACTAATGTTCTTCGAACATTAGTAAAAATGGCTCCTAACACTATCTAATGAAGAATTTAAAGCAACTTTTAATTTTATTTAAACCCGCATTGTAACTAATCTTCTATCTATAAATTCTTAATTAGATGTAAGTGTAAACCATTACAGATAAGTCATAGACCTGAGAATTGAATAGGCCTCCTTGCACAAGCCATGCTTATAAGGAGACTACTACACAGGTTGATTTTAGTATGTAAGCTTTTCCATAATTATGAATTTTTGTGATCAATAAATTAATTGAATTGAATTGAATTCCATTTAGTTACAGTCTGATTTTCACAACTTCAAATTTCTTCATTTACCTGATTGTGACTAACTAGCACCATTCCGCCCTCAAAATAAAACCATCGGCAAGTGCGTTGGTCGTTGTGACTCCTGGAAAATGTCAGTACGAGTCGATCGATTGCAATCTCTGATGCAATATCTTCGTCTTTCACACGCCGTAAAGACTACAACTGTGAAGAAAAGCTCGTGGACAATTCACCACACCTCCAACTCGAAACAGCAATTGCGATTGAAAGTGCTGGTATCGTTCGATGTTCTCAATAAAAGTATGAGCGAAACCATAGACTCAAAGACATTATCACTTATCTTCTTCGATTTGTTTAATGGGCTCCTTGATAACCGCTGGCTGGGCCTTCTTTGCGGTAAATGTTTTTTCTCACAATCTGTCTGAACTTCCGCAATACGCCAAGTTCAGATTTTTAACTTGACACTGAATCGCTCTGGCACATTGCTTGCTTAACCGTACTACCGCAAAGAGAAAGCTGTTTTCTCACGAAATTTCAAATTTTTGATTCCCAATCTAATCACAATCCCATTAAACACCAAATTATGTGCATTTTTTCATCAATTCGCTGATCTCAATCAATCTTTTCGATCAAGCACATCACCATGTCAACTCAATTTCGAAACACGCGGTCGACCCCCCAAATACATATCCCATCCTCCCGCTACAGTCTCAAACTCGGCCGCTTTGCGTCGCATTTCCAAATCGACTACCTGGCCTCACCACGACCACTCCACCACTTCCAAGATCTCTCGCGCGCATTGCCGCAGCTTGAGATTTTGAAAAACAAGAAACCGCTCTGTAGCGGTTATCGTTAAGACGTATGAGTAGCTCACTTGTTCTTTTGTCCTTGAGACGTGATCAAGTCTCGGATAAAAGTAGGAAAAGCGTTTCTCACAAGCTATGCTGCACAACTGCGCGACGACGCTAACAAGTGATCAGCCACGCTGCACGAGCAAACCCATAAGCCGCGTTTATAACGTGTTTTCAAAATTGATTAGGATTAGTCAAGCTGCGTTGAATACCCGCTGTGGATTGATTTGAGATAAGTCGATCCGATCACGAAATTTCAAAGGATCGGATCGACTTGGGCGTTAAAAGATCCGGATCGAGGGATTGAGGATTGAAAAATTCAAAGTGCACTTGAGTTCTATTCATATAAGTGACGTTCCGATGCGATAAACTTCACTTTACTATAACTAGCCGAATTTTATTCGATTAATCCACGTTGATCCAGTCCCACCAAAAATCTACTTTGAAGTTTCATTTCAATCCGTTCCAAGCCAAGTCAGTCCAACTCGGTCCGGCTAATATACGAACCTCTAGTTGAGTTTTCATTATACAAGGAAGTTGCCACCAGAAATAAGTACGTAAACATATATCTATTTTGAATGTTAAATTTAGGTGTGGTTTTAGTGTATCAATGTCACAAATAGGAAATTTTAAAAATCGTAGTGTTTTGATTATAAATAATAAAAAAATTACAATTTTTTTCCGGGATTTGGAACATTTATAGCAAAATTCAACATTAAGTACCAAAATTTTGACAATGTTTACCAATTTTATAATATTACAACGCTATCTAAAAGTTCTGAGTGACAATATTTCATTACTTCTGAAGTAGAACGTATTTGCACCACGCGACAAACGCTATTAAATATTCACCCCGATTGTGAATGTCACGTCACGTCACGCCGACGTCGATTTACTGTCGACACATGAAAAAGCGATTGTGGATGTCGATCTACATCGACAGTTGTCACGTCGATCGACAGATTTCGTCGATCAATGCAGAGTCCGTGACACAAGGAGGAAAGCGAAAAATGTATGTCGGAGATTTGAAAAAAGAACGAACGGAGTTCTTTTAGAATCTTATGTTTTGAAAGGTAATGGTACGGGTACGGGCCGTAGTAATTAACGTTAGTAGTATTTAATTGATTTGCAATTATCAATCGTCACAAAAGACGTTAAAAGAAAAGAAACTCTCGCGAAACGTCGCAAAGCGGCGACAATGTAAGTATGGATTTTAGTTAAATGTATCGAGGAGTAAATTGTCAGTAAAATCAACCGTGGGTGGACAACATATATTGCATTTATTCTCTGCTTTAGAAGACAGAGTGCTATCCATATTAAGTTTGGGCGTAGCGTTTAATCCTCCTGGATGCAAATTTGGATTTAAGGACTCCATTTCGTCCAACCTGGAGTATGTGAAGGGCTTGGAAAATGCATCGTTCGGGAACTCGGTTTCAGCAATCGCCGAAACAGATTCTGAAGCGTCAACGTCGAAAGTGTCGGAACTTACAAGCAATGGCGATAATGCAGGAATTCCTCGAAGACAACGTAAGGTTCGAATGAAAACAGGTTTGAGGGAAAATAGGCGCATTCAACTCCTGGAAAGACATCTTGCCTTACAGTAGCAAATAAATGCCAAAACAAAAGAAACTGCACGGTATACCACAAACACTTAATTATTTAAAAACAACAACTGAAGATCAGCAGTGAAAATTTAAGATAAAAGCGAGAAAAATACGAATTTAAAAAAAAAACATTTATTGGAGAAGGAAAGTTTTGGTGGAAAAATTAAAACTGAAACGTGTGTTAGAAATAAAAAAATGGTGTTCAAACTTAAGCTTGAGTCTACATAAGATCGATAACTTTTCAACTATCATTTCTATGTTAAAATAAGTGCCTTCTATTTTAGTGATGCATATTTTGTTACTTTCATTTTTTCAAAATTGATATATCATACAATTACTTAAGACAGAAAGTCTGCTGCTATGTTCCTAAGGCAATACCTCACTGTTTATTTAAATTGGACAAAGAGATGAATGCACTGATTGTGCAGAGTCACACGAATATTTGTAACTTTTGATTAAAAATTGGGCAAATGATTTATTTTTCTTTACTTTTACTTATCTTACATCCCAAGCATCCGTTTTAAACTATTAAAAAAAGTTAAACAGTGTTGCAATTTTTTATTACTCATTATAATGTTTGCAAAATTCTTTCTCTTATAGAAACGACATCTAAATTATCTTCCATATCAATGGCGTTATTAACCATTTATAATCACTGCTCCTTCCTCACTTTCCTCCTCCGAATTAAAAAATTGTCTAACAAACTCATTTCGTTTACTAAATAAAAAACGTCTTCCATTTCCTTAAGGATTTCACTACATCAATGTCGTGTTTGACAGGAAAAATACAGCCACAATTGTAAAATAACTCATTTACATGAGCATCAATTCACAATTTACTCCCCATACACTGACATCAGTGTGTCAATCCTACTGAGTCACGTCGATGCAGTTACACAATCGGGATTCTCGATTGACGTGACGTGACGGTCGTCGACACGACGTTCGTCGACACGACATCCGCAATACGGGTGATTGAAAGTTATTATACATATGTACATTGAGAAAACTAAACTGAACATATAAATGAGGTGTACTAAAACTCAGGATTTTTGGAAAAAAAAAACCATAAGCTTGTGTAATGGAAACATCAGTGTGTGTTTAATACGAAAGCGTCTATGCAGCAAAATTGATGGAGCTAGGGTTTTCAACTGCAATGTCGAACTATGGCCAGTCATTTTAGCATAAAAATGGGGTCAACCTCGGAATAGGAGACAATAAGCTGAATTTTCGTATATACCTTCATTTAAGGGTTCTCAAAGTTGCCTCAAAAGTCTCATAAAATCTCGTGTCTGCGTCGAAAGTTATTCAAGGTCAAAGGTGAGAAAAAGCAGTTTTTTTTGCGATTATCTTAGTTTCTATTGCTCCAATGATGTTAACACATCGGATCAAAATTGTAGAACATAAAATTTGTGACACATTTTATTTGAAGCGTTTTTTCATGCGCTCAACCGTTTTTCCGATAGAGGGCGGTAAGCGCGCAGCACCCCGCCATATGTACTGTAATGCAAGGTCAACCGTAAACCCTTCAGTTTTGAATTATTTGTATATATATATATATATATATATATATATATATATATATATATATATATATATATATATATATATATATATATATATATATATATAAATATATATATAAATATATATATATTTTTATATATAAATATATATATATATATATATTTAGTTATATATATGTATATATATATATATATATATATATATATATATATATATATATATATATATATATATATAAATATATATATAAATATCTTTCGGCGGTGACATCTCTGATATATATATATATATATATATATATATATATA
>CANBKX010000365.1:0-35952 GCA_947369275.1 Nemotelus nigrinus
ATAATAACAAGTATGTATGCAAACTTTTGAATTATCTGTATTAGCTAATTTCTTCTCTATTGAGAATAATCGTTTGATGTTGGCCGTTATGTGCTCCACAAAATTTCACAATCGACACAAAATGAGGACCTTAGCAGCGTATAAAGTGCTCAAAGTTAACAAACAGCCACGTGTTTCTGTTTAAATTGAAAATGAAAATTGCCAACCAAGTAATCCCAGAAATTGAAACAGAGTGGAATAGTACTAGGTTACTGAAATGAAATACAGCAAAAAATACAGAAATATTTTGAACTCCTAAATAAAAATAATTTCAAGACATTTGCAACTTTGCCATATACTTGGCAACATTTCCTTCGGTGAGGCATCTATTTAGCGCAAGGAATAATTTGACATGAATGCAAATCTCTAGAATATAGGAACCGCAAAAACACTAATGCACGTGATCCTTATTTCAGCCAACTTGTTTGAAAGGTCATGTAAAAGTTTGATCCCATGACTGTATTAAAGCTCATAAGGCAGAACATTTTTCAGGGTCACTACTCGCATGCATTTCAAAGTTTAAAAAGGTGAACACTTAAAACTTATATTTCTCGTTGGATGCTTATCTTGAAAACTAGTATCTCCTTAAACATTAATAATGAAAACACTTAGTGCTCGCAACACTTTGCCGGCACTATAACCATAAAACTAACACAGGTGTTTCATGTCCAAATCAACCTACCCTGCGAATTTTATATTCATCCAGTGCCTTCATCATAAGTTATAGGAATAGAAGATTTTTAGGGCTGCCATCCGAACGATTTCTAATACTTGGACAAATTAAACATTCAATACCTCTTTTCAATGTAGATGCCTGCCATATGAATATCTGATGGTAGCATCTGATGGTCTTCAAATAATAAAAATGCCTGGTGCTGGCAACCCTCTACTAGGAACATTGCAAGTAGTATACCAAATCTGCTTTACACAGAGGTTAACTCATACTGTAAGTTGACCTTTTTGTTCCGATGACTGCATTGAAAGCTTTAGGGTAAAACTCAAAATTCAATGGACAAAAATTATCATCAAAAAATTATCGACCAAATTTTTTTGAGCTTGGCTTAAAAAAAGGTCCAGTACGCTGGGAATTTCGTGATGGTGGCTGAATCGGAATTTATTTGGCAAAAAGTAGTTTTTTAGTGATTTTTTAACCACATTTGTAACCACATTTGAAAATCATTTCGATCAGACAGGGTCCCACTTGAAGTCGACACATCCTGTGAATTTCATTTTGATCTGATTATCTGAAAATGAACGTATTTTGGTAAAGGGTAACCATTCTTTTCCAAAGAAAAATTTTGAAAAACTTAGTTTTCCTGCGCTGACAAAGCTTGGAATTTTTCGAATATTTGCCATTTTTATGCAAAAGAAAATACATTTTTTGCAAAAGGTTCGTTGAGTTGAAGGTTTGTTATTAACATATTACATATTCTTACATATTCACACACATATTCACACATAAGCATATTTATTGTGCTCATTAATGCACCCTGTGAGTTTCGTAATGATCTGATGACCCTGTGCGAAGTGGTCGATTTTAAAATTTTGGAAATTTTCTTGGCCTACTTTTAGTTTGCAAACCATTATCATAACTTAACTAAAAAGATGATTAATTATCCTCTCCTAAGCTAATTTTTTTTTGCAATGATTATTTTTCACCGATACAAACTCACTTAAATAGCCGGTGCTGCCAAAGAATAAAATATACTTTCTTGTGAATCCACAAAAGCTTAAAACTATTATTACATAATACCACTATACAGAAGGAAAACAATTATTTTATTTTGCCAGAAAAATGTACAATTTAGGGTGAAATTGCATTATTGATACTCTTTAGTTCAAAATTTTTGCTCTGAGGAAATAGATGTCAGAGATAAAGGCCATTCTATGACGGAAAAAGTCCTGAATGAAATCATCGCAAGAGTCAAGGAATATCAACACATAAGTGTTATTGCGATTTCTTTTTGAACGAGTGGCAAAAACAATTCAGAAGGTTTGTTGTGAACGATACAGAATTTGTGAGGCTCTAGCTTTTTAAAAAGCAATACTCGCTGACCACTGGCATCCTTACTGGAATTGTGCTCGTATTGCCTCAGTTTGGCCGTTTTACTAGCACACACCAGGTATCATACTAGCATTATTTTCGTTCTCTCAGACTTTCGGGAGTCTCTGAGATATTCTTCCCATTTTTTCGAGTGCAAAATCAGTTCCACATATGACCAGATGTGTTCCACATATGACCAGAATGACGTAGGAAAATCATCCGACGGACAGAAAATAAAATATAAACACACCAATATGCTACCATGTGTTTTTGTTTGAAAATAAGTGTAGTAAAAATTATTTAGCTTCAGTAGCTTAAAATTTGCAATGCTAAAAATGCTCTAAATGCAATGCTGTAATCTTCAGTGATGCAATGGTTGGAGTGCTGGGCTCAAGTTAAGCTAATCAGAATTTCAAGATCTAATGTAAATGAAGTTGAAAACTACTTAGATATAAGACCAAAATAATTGTTTTTTTAACTTTGTATTGATATATCATATATTATATCGAATATATGTTTGAATACTTAACATATACATAACTGAACTATTTAACAAGTAATACTTTCAATTAGGCATTTCGCTTATCAAATATTTCTAGCCGAAAATCACTTTTCCATATAACCTTTGAAAAAATTTGTGAAGAAACATATACCGCACTGTTAGCTTCAATTCATGCGTTGATTGTAATTCCGAAATCCCCTCACTCTCTTAAGAAAATAGGAAGAAAAGCTCCTGAAAATTTAAACAAAGGAGCATTCTACATTCTGAAAACGGGATTGATTTTAGCATATTTCAGAAATAACCTCGTTCTGCGATTATACACAAAAGTCCCATGGGCAACTCAATCATGATAAAGAACCTGGAAATGATTAACACTTGCTCCTCTCTCGCAAGGAAGCTTAAGTTGTGGAATACATTATACACCGTCCGGGCCGACAACGGTGTACAAAGAGCACTACACATCCAAACCAGACGCCCATAAATAATTTCGTTAGGACGTTCGTCTTATAAATATTTTATGAAACCCACTAGCCCCCTCGAGGTGCAGATCAAAAATTTTAATATTCAATTACAAACCGTTGCTTTCGGTTTGCCTGAAAGATATTTATTTCTGTCAAACGAGTTCGTTATTCACCGTGTCATCGTTGTAGAAAAGTTTGTGTTAACTACAGGCACGCATATTAGTGTAGGAGTGCAATTGCAATCCGCTCATGTGCCAAAAGGTGATTAAATAAACTTCAAACTCACAATCATACTATTGTCCAAATAGAGTTTGACCGACTGAGACCGGTCAGAAATGCTCGGGACTGCTGATCAAATTCAATATTTTCGAGAGAAAAAAGTTGGTATTGTAGGATTGTTGTATGGCTGGTATTGTATCTAAGCATGTATACGCTACTACTAAAGTCAATTTTTCTCTCTCTATTTATATTTTGTCGCATACATAATTTAGAATCAGCCTAAGCTGAATTCACAGATTTTGTACTTGTGGAATTTTTTCTAAAACCTATTGCTCTCATGTTAAGTGTGGCGTCAGAATACAATTTTCTTACCTATTATGAAAACTGATTTCTTCAAAGAATGAGGGAATCTGATGAAGCTACCAACTCCAGTGTTTAACTAATGTTTTACGTGCCCATTCGACTGTGTAAAGTTTGACCAGTTTTCGCATACTTTGTTTACTAACAACTATCTACTGGCATTTCTCTGGGTAATATGTCGTCAATAATATGAGTTTGCTTCCGGTCATATTCGTTTCGTTGATAGTAACGAGATTTGCTTTGCAATCGTTTGCAATGCAATAGAACACAGATCACATGTTGCTAGAGAACAAAACCAACCTCTCAAGATAAATTGGGGCCCATCAAACGTGAACCAAGACGTATTTGCTGTCATCATAGTTTAGGGTGTTCAGTCCTTCGTTCGAATCTCATTTCATCGACAGTGCTGTTGTATCCGCAGCAATACATCTTCGTACTCCGCAAAGTAGGAAAATGGGATAAAAGTGTATTGTAAACATATCTTATGAGTATGACGCATTTCGTCGTCTTTTGCTCGTTCTCTACCTACGAATCAATTTTCGAGAGCAATAAAGAACATGAAACGAAATTGAATGAAGCGTGTATGCAGACAAAGGCGCTCCGCAAGGATATCTGCTTCGATATTAATCACGCGATATAGATACTAAAGTCGACGACAGAGGAAAATATTTTTCTTTCTCTCCGCTTCAGTATCTCATGCAAACTTACCGTTCCGAGCCGATCCGCCCTGACCCCTCCTGAGAGCGAGTGCTTTATCATTTCAAATCGAAAGTTGAGTATTAAGGATCAAAAAGGAATAAAATAAAAGGACACGATGTAACTGTGTACACTCTATAAAAAGGAAATAAAAGTATATTTCTACACAAAGAGCGACAGCAGAGTTATATTCATTTTGCGGTGTATTATTTTTGCATAAATTCTGCTTGAGTGATTTTATGGCGGCCGCAAATACCGCTTTTTACGTTTGAAGCAAATGTCATCAGCTTGCTGCGTGTAGGCTGCATTTTAAAAGTAAAACGCGGACGCAAACAAGATGACATCCTTTTATTGCTTAATAATAAAAGGAAGCATAATCGGCGTGCACTGCCGACTAGCTCATATGAGAATCCGGTGGGAGCTCGCTGGCATTAAACCACAGGACCACGACATTTGATTGTTTCGTCTCATATCGGCAAAGCACTTCTCCTGAACGGAATTCTTCTCATAGCGTTATCCAACTAAAACGCTGATCCGAGTATGCTGATAACAAAGCGAGTTCATCTGAAATGGGGAGGCAAATTTATGCAATTATGGGTTAATAGCCACCGTAAAAAGGCGAAAAAGAAATAGAGGTTACGACGTCGCTTTATGTCGAGTTTTATTGTTAAAATGTCACCATTTCAATAACATAATGTAACGGAATGATAATAAAATCACTGATCGGGCCAAGCTTCGGAGGATATTTGCTTGGAAATATTGAAATGCGCCTTCTGTACGTTCACGTGGAGCAAACAATTGTCAACACTGTTTGAGATTTGCAGGGCGAATTTGAATGCTTTGAAGGCTGGTAAATGAGCAAAAGCAACATCCTTCACTCCACACTCTCCAGCACACAACCAGTCTGTATCTAATAGCCTCACAAATATTAGCTGGGCCTGGTGGTTCCCAGATAATATACGGGATAGTGCAATTGCAGTAAAATATATTCCGTCCTATTTGATATAAACGCCCTGTTTGAAACTTTTTCCATTTTTGAGCTAACACTGGATTTGAAAATTTCATAATCTATTACACCAATGTACAAAATATGGAATACCTATTTTTTGTGCAAGTTTGTTGAAATCAATAGTGAAAAATGTCCCATCCATCTATCTACCGCATTTAGAAAAACACAACCTTCAAATAACTCAACAATTACTAGAATGCAGATGTATGCTATGTAGGGCTAATGCTATGAAGGGCAGTACTGTTTCACTATCATTCAGTGCATCCATGAATTGCCGTCAAGATATGTGATTTCAGAATATGTAAAAACCAAAACTGGACTAAGTGGAGTCATTAGTAACTGATGTGTTTTATTTTTGTTCCATATATTTTTATAATACATTTTCTCTTTAAACAAGTGCAATTGATGGAACACATCTGAAAGTAGACCTTTCAAAGGGGTTATTCGACTATTTCATCGACAGGAAAAATGTTAAGAGCATTCAGCTGAGAAAAAAAAATGTCTGAACATATTTGTTGGGTTTCCAGGCTCAACACACGACAAATAGAGTATTCGAAAGCTCAGATATTTATCAAAATTTTCCCTGATTTTGTGGTCGATATTATGTTTCGGGGGATTTTACCTATACCTGATCAAAGTATGTCATTGCAGCATATAAAGATAACGGACGCTTATCAGTTAACCAAAAAAAAACTTCAATAAAAAACTAAGCTCAGGTAGAGTGATGATTGACCGCGCATTTGGGCTGCTTAAGCAAATATTTAGGCAATAATGTTAGTGCAAATTGAGAGGAATAGAAAAATTTTGCAATTTTGTAAGAGCATGTGGCGTCTTACATAGCCTGTGTGACGATAACTTGGAGACGAATGAGAATGATCCTGTATCAAATATCGAAAACGACCAGAATGGCCCAGTTGAAAGAATAAGCGACGGGGTTTTGCGTAACACATATGGAGTGTATATAGGTTGTATAAGTTGCAGTTAAGATATCTCTTAATCTTTCACGATGGCTGGCATTTTAGTGAGCTTTGAAGTAGCCCAATTTTTATGCAGATAAATTATTTGGAGGGAAAAATATTAGAAATGATAATGGTTTATAATTTATGGATATTTGTGATAAAAAATTGGAGATTTTGAGCCCAATGTAAGCAATAAGTGTCAAAACAAAGCAAGGATTTATTTTTTTTAGCAGACCTATCATGACTTTCACATCGAGTGAAAAAGTCGACTCACACATTCAGTCGAGCAAAATAGACTTGCGTATCGTAAAACTCGACTACTTTCACTCGACTCGCGCTGGCGGCCTTGCAATTTGAAAATGCTAGAAGTTGACGTTTCGGTACAATTTTTAATTTTTTGATACCGATTTCGTTGCGAAAAATTGCCATTGGCTACTGTTCGTCGACAGCTAATATTTCAATATTGCGTGTATAGTGCTACTATAATTTATAACAAATTGTGGCTTTTACTAATGTTCGAAGAAGAACATTATTATTAAAATCACTTTGGCCAAAAATTCATATTTCTGTACATATATATATATATATATATATATATATATATATATATATATATATATATATATATATATATATATATATATATATATCATCAAAAAATGCCAGTGGAAAAATTTAAAATCTCGGGAACGTGCCATCCGATTGAACTGAAATTTTCAGGTCACATTGGCGTATATGCAGAATAGTGCCAGGTCACAAAAAATTTAACAATCTTTTACCCTTTGGCGCCGGTGGCCATTTTAGTAATGTGAATATGAAAAGTTTTTAGAAATGCTTGACTATATGTGTGCACTAGGCGCCTAAAATTAGATTGAGAAAATGTGAAAATTTTTGAATTGCGATAAATTCTGACCAAATTATCAAATCATTATCAAACTTACAGGGCATGTTTCTGTTACTAAGTGGAAGACAAGTGTAGTTTTTTTCTGAATAAGCTGGTAACCCTGCAGCTGCGGTAGGCATTGAAAATGAACACCTTCAAACCATCGACTCTAATGAAAATTTTTCGCCTTTAACAGTGAAAACCAGCTCATATAGAAATCTTATGCTTTGTCTATGCAGCCAGAGAAAAAATTTGAAATTTTACATCGGACAAGAACGGTAGCCCTCCTCCAATTTACGTATATTTAAGGCATCAGAAACTTCTGTTCACGAGAACTCACGGTCCAATTATCAGATATAAATGAAATTCACAGAATGTATTGGTATTGAATAGGACCAGGTCTGATATAAGCGATTTTGAAATGTTGGTAGCTCTGTGCCAGTAGCTCCATCTTGAAAAAATGTATTGAAAAAAAATCTGCTCTTTGCCCTATGAAGTCTGATTTAACTACCAGATTTTCATGAAATTGACACAGTAGCTGAACCTTACTCTAAGCCATCATTGATAGAAATTTGATTGAAAATTCAGTTGGTGCTGCCTGCTATGTTAATTTTGGTGTATTGGGCCTTGAAAATTCGCTCAGGAAAGTATTGCGCTATAGCTTCCAGTGCAGCCATGAAATCAAAACGAATTTCACATGATATATGGAACTTAATATAAACATTATTCAGAAGGAATCTGGTAAAAAAAACCATTATAGGGTTGCCAGCAATAAATACTTACGTCAAGTGTTTATGGCGCGAACATTTATAATGAAAATAAGTTACCAATGTTTAAATTTTCTGAGTTCTAGAAATTTTTTGGTCCATAACATCTTTCGTTTTTTGACCCTAAACATCTTTCTATTCCTGTAACTTTCGACGAAATCATCGGATAAAATCGAAATCGATAGAGTTATTTGATTTGAACGTGACGCGATTGTGGGAGACTTTTAGTTGCAGTGATGGTTAAGTGTTACAGACATTAAGCATTGCCTTTGTTTATCTAATGTTATGCTGCTTTCAAAGTTTTGCAGTGACTGGCTTTCCTAATTCTTGAAATTTCTGAAATCCTTCCCACCCTTTGAGTGCAAATGCATTGTTAAGATCAAAGTGATTTTGCAATCGAAACAGGTTGGAGCACGTGTGGTAGAATATGCACTCAGAATCTGCACGATTTTTCTACTGTTCATCAAACATTAGTGTTTTTGGAGTTTTTTTGTTGACTAAAATGCTAAGTAATGTGCATTTTAATATGAGTGAAGAGGATGAAATAGACTGTAGTTTAAAGGTGATGCAGCAAATGATGCGTGACTACTCAGTAGATACCGTAACGGTGCAATAATTAAAAAATAACATAATGAAATTATTATAGTTCCAAATAGTGTGCGTAGTTTTTGTTTTAATTTTGTTGAATAATTAAAGCTGCATAATATTTTATTGAATAATTTAACGTACATTGTAGTTTTTTATCCTAATTTTATCCTATTTTCGCATCTAAATAAGCAAATTTTTCCGTGACTTTAAATTCAAAAATTTTCATTTCTGGCAATGTAAATTATAAATTTATTTAAGTTGCAGCTACTATCACTACTGTTTTTTTTCAATAGGCCGAAGTACTTTAAACACATTGTCTTGCACACTTTTCTGCTGCTCTAACAGTAACAGCTTTCTGTTTTGTCGTGGCTGTGCATAGTACCATGAAGTTGCAGACACCGAATTACTGCTGACATCGTTAGATTAAGTTGATGCCGGAGGATTTTCAGCGGAATCTGCGAAGGGGTGTTGGTGTTTTAAAAAACTTTTCTCAATCGGATTATTTGAGTCTCTTGAGCCAATTATCTCGTCAATCACTTGTTTACGTGGAGCTTGTCAAATCATAAGGTCCTCAACTTGTTGCATCAATTTTTTTATTTTTATCGCGCTCACTCCGCACGCCCATTTTGAAATCAATCTTAGCCTGGAAATACACTATTCAATGATATTAATGGGAAAACTTTCAAATTTAACTTTCTCTTATTCTTTCCGTTTGAGAAGGTCCCAAACAGTTTAGCAATGACGCTAACTATACCCAAAATATACGGCTATCCGGTCTTGCTGTACCGAATTCCACTCCACCCTCGATGTTGGAGCTCTTCTCCACCTCTTGCACTAAATGTTCAAATTAACCATCCTTTTTATTCTCACGAAAATATTTATTTACAGCAAATTTTATTCAAAACAATACTTAAAATCTTTTATTTTTTATTAAAAAAAAACGTCAATGCAACCACGCCGACAAATTTAGCATCCATAATAAGCCACTTTTCAGTAAATTTCACACTAAACATGGCACTAGATTAAATTTGACATTTTGGTCGAGCAATCTATCACTTAGCTGACTCTCATGATAAGCACTTTGTCTTTCACTCACACAAAATTCCAAAACGTCGACTGGAAACTCACAAAGTCGGGTTTCATGTTACGCAAATTTAAGTATTTCGCTCGAATTCAGGTCGAGTCGAGTTTCATGATAGGCCCGGAAAATTTCGATTTTTCATAACATCTGGCAGAAGCATTGGATCAGGAAGCATTGACATTAACTAAAACTTATCATATATGGTTACTTTTTATGAAAGTCCAAGCAACTTTGTAGCTACAGGATCAATTAATAAAATGATGAGTAAAAATCATTCAAATTATCGACCCCGTGAATATTTATCGCTCTTTGCAAAAACTGCAAATTGTGGCTATTTTTTTAGTGGAATGGAACTTTTTAAAATTCTGCGTCCCATAAAAACGGCAACCCATCACTAAATTACACTAGTTTACACAAAAAATGTACCCCGTGCTCAAAATGTAGATAATTATCTACATTTTGAGCACTCGAAAATTCGCTTCACGAAAACTCACGACCCGGTGAGGTAAGGTTAATATGAAATTTTCAGGACTCATTGATCTTTTATAAAAGCGACTTTTATAAAAGTGAATTTAAAATGTGATCAATCTTAAGGGAGTGGTGTCATCTTGAGAAAGAAAAAAAGTTGGAAAAAAACTACTTTTTGCCCCATGAATTCCGGTGAGGTAAGGTTAATATGAAATTTTCAGGACTCATTGATCTTTTATAAAAGCGACTTTTATAAAAGTGAATTTAAAATGTGATCAATCTTAAGGCAGTGGTGTCATCTTGAGAAAGAAAAAAAGTTGGAAAAAAACTACTTTTTGCCCCATGAATTCCGATCCAACAGCCAGATTTTAACGAAATTGACACAGTTTGTGGAACTTATTATAGTCCGTGTTTGATCGAATTTCGGTTGAAAAACTTTGTTGTAGCTGCAAGCTTTGATAGCTTTTGTCTCTTGAATCGTAAAAATTCGCTCAGCAAAATAACATTTTTGCTCCATGACTTCTGGTGCAGTCATGAAATCCAAACGAAATCAGTAAAGATAATGGATTTTACAGTAAGTTAAATTTGGTAGGATTTTGGTTGCAAAACTGTGATAGGGCTGCCAGCGATGGTAATTTTAGTAGTTTTTGTTATTTCCCTATAAAGCAATATTGTCATAAAATTTTCCAATGGCGATACTCTCGTACTGACAATATTCAACGAATATTTGATTTTCGGAAATTCCAAAACCCTTGCGGATGGTAGCCTGAATTTCTTTTTACTCCTATAGCTTTCAATGTCGTAACCGAATTAAATTAAAATTCGCAGTTTGTGTTGGCGTGAAGCAAATTTGGTACACTTTTTTGCTTTGGTGCTAGCAACGGGGTTCCAGCATCAGGTATTTTCATTACTTTTGTACCAATAGATACTACCGTCAAATATTCACATGGCAGACATCTTCAAAGAAAATAAGCGAGCAATATTTAAATTTTCCAAGTTTTGGATGTTTTTACTAACTTTTGACGAAGTCACCGGATGAAAACGAGTTTCACAAGCTGGGTTGGCTTTAACGTAGAGCACATGTGGCAGACTTAGGTTGCAGTGCTGTTAAAGCGTTGCAGGCATTGAGCATTTTCATCTTTTATGCTGTAAGAAATGCGACTTTCATAGTTTTATAAACGAATAGAATATGCACTCAAAAACATATGCAATTCAAAACTTTACCAGCCTTCTACTTTTCTTCGAAAAATAATGTTTCAAACGGTTCCTATGTAGGCAACATTTTTTTTTTATGTAATTAACAGGAACAGGAGGGAGGAACATTTTAGGGATTAGACACGTGGAAATGTACACGAAAATAAATGATGTAGTGCAATAATTGCGCATGTTATCCAGCGAAGCTGAGCTCCGAATTTAAGTTTAAGCATTTCTGTAACGAAAAATTTATACCTGTCTATTGGAGTTGCTTTCCTGGTATGACTAAAAATTTCGTCACACTCAGTTAAAAGGTTTATTACAAATTCATTTTGAGATGTGCAATATACCACTTTGTGACATTCAAACTTTGGCAACAAATCCTGCGCAAGTAAGCATAAAAAAAATCGTTTCCTTTGCGACATTAAAACTTTATCTTCTTATCCTATTTACGGAGCTCACTTTGTCAGAATCAAATACTTTCGCCAGACCTATCAACAAGATTTGTCAATTACCAATCAGCAACCCTTAACACATAAACCATTACATTACTTTCAAAATTAACATGTAAGTCGGCATGTTAACGTTCTAAAACTTGTGTCGTCCGTGGCGAACGGCTTAAGTCTTTGATTACGAGCACATTAACTTTATCCGAAATATAAACCCTCCAACTGTTTGTTTTGCCACCTTGATGTCCCTGCTTGTAGATAAGGTGATGCCTTTTAACTGTTTAAATCGAATAAGAACTCTATATAGTATGTCGGCGTTCATCGATAAAATGAATGTTTCAATAAAACTGCCAACGAAGCGAATCACATATATTGCAACGATGCTATGTTCTACACTTTTTATTTTGTTGTGAAATTTCCGTATCGGGTTTGCGACGATAAAATGTAAGCCCTCGTTAAAACTGTCAGCGGTGAACTCCAAAAAACTAAATTTTGTACCGAACGAATGCACCCGACAGCTAAGAAATTGGAGATAGAATTGTAAAACATTCATTACGATGATGAAATTTTTACTTTGGAGAGAATCGAACGGGTTTACAAAATTTATTTTGCGAATGAAATCAATACTACTTATTTGTTTGTTCTGAACATGAAACAGCCTGAAGCCGGACTTTTATAATCTAGGCTAGAAGATTTCATACAATAAAAATTTATATACGCCGAGGCACAAACAATTTAGCTTCTTATATGACCTAGACAGCGGCGGCTCTACATATGGGGCTAGTTAGGCTTAGCCCCACCATCTTTTTTCATTCGAAATTGTAACGAAACCAATCTGTATTTCAATTATTACAAACTATAAAATTTCATTTTATTGAATCAAATTAGCAAAATACTTCGTTCACCTACTGTTTTTAAAGTTTATTGGTGTCTCGTTTCTTTCAAAATTTGTATTTCCTTACACAAATTCGTATGTATACAATTCAAGAGAACTTACTTCGCTGATGCAATATGCGCACGATGCTCTTTTCATATTCTCTTTCTATGTCATTATATATCACTCTGGTGCGTCCTCTTTTGGAGTATGCCTGCATAATATGGAACCCAGTTTTTGAGCTACATAGTGAGAGAGTAGAATCTGTTCAGAAACAGTTTTTACATTTCGCTTTGAGGGACCTTTATGATCCAAAAGACTTCCAACATCTTCCTTCTTACAAAACCAGACTGAGCCTACTTAATTTAATGCCTCTCTCTTCTAGAAGAACACTGTTAAGTGCATGCCTAACCTTTGATATTATAAGTGGTGCAGTCAATGTTGAAGCTCTCTCCAACAAAATTATTTTCAATGACCAACCAAGACGCACTAGGTATGCAACTCTGCTCAAGGAGTTCAATCACCACACTAACTATGCATATAACGAGCCCATAAATAGGTGCTGTAGAATTTTCAACTCTATAAGCAGCAACTACGCTTCGGGGATCTCTAAACACACTTTTAGAACAAACTTATTAAAGACCCTATCAACTTCCTAATCCCACTTAATTTGCCCATGAATTTAGCTAAAATCAAAATAAAATATATTAAAGTAAAGTAAAGTAACTAAAATAAAAAGTTGTGTTGTATTTTGTTTTCTAATGTGTTGGAAAAAATTTGTATGTAATTGTTATGTTGTTATATTGAATTGTTAATGTATGTTGCCTTGTTTGGTAAATAAATTAAATATTCTGTTCCACATGCAATGTGCGCCGGGCTATGTTGAACTATCCCCAAAAAAGAGAGGAAACAAATAAAAAAATTCAATGAGCGCAAAGTGTGTGCATATCATACGCAATGACCAAAAGAGTAATCAATAGGCTAAGTCCTAAAATTAAGCTTCTATTGTTATATCGCTTGTTCGTCGTTCGCTAACTCAATAAAGTGTGTGTAGTACCAGTGGGTTAAATTAAGCTAATTAGTTTTTGCAACTGAAGAATAAACGATGGTTTTGATTTTACAGTGCGTGTTGATAGTTCTGCACGTATGAGTTTTACGCAATATAATCGATCTTTGAAGACACTTTTAAAAAGTTTGTATGTATTTTATTAAGCCCTGAAATGTGTTCGACGCGAAACGGAGCGAAGTGTCAAATCCCATACAAAATCAGCCTGGCGCGGAATTCCGTTTCGTTTGGTTTTGCTCGTCAGTAATGTGTTCGAAGACCGTATAACAGTCTTCGAAGACAACGCAGTGACTCGCTCTGAGATAGCGCTGCACAATATATAAGTTACATTTCGCGGCCATTTAATGAGCCAGCTACCTTAAATTGATGCGAAAAATGTGACAGTTATAAATTTATTAATTGCGTAGTACGGGGACATACCTATTATGTCTGGCAAAATGGATCGTAATAGAAAGCGAAACGCTTTTTCTTTAGAAGAAAAAAAAAAATTTGCGTTATTAATAAAGGAGCTGCCCGCGATTTGGGATCTGCGGAATAGCGACCATCGCAACGCAACTGTAGTTGCCAGTAATTGGAACACTGTTGCGGAAAAAATGGAAAAAACGGGTAAGTTACATATATATGATAATTCGAGTAAATTAAATTTGTTATATTTTCCAGTTGAGGATTGCAAATCGGGGTGGAGAGCTATGAAAGATAGCCAACAGTATTTTAAAAGCTAGTGGCAACAGCAACCGTCCGGTAGTGGCATGGATGTAGAATACTTAGATGAATGGCAGCCCATGCAGCTTACAGAAGATGTCACTTTCGATCTGGCGGAAGACCTATCTTTTTTAACACCAACTGTATCAAAGCGAACGTAAGTAAGCGTAGCTTTAAATACATATGCATCACTGACTGCTGGTGTTATTTCAGGACATTCTCAAATGTGGAACCTTCTGAGAGCGTATATTCTTACGTAAGTTGACATGAATTTTTTTTTCAATCATCCTTTTATGATGCGTGTTTTTTGCACACATAAGCATATCAAATTTAGTTCAGTAAGTTATTAGTATGTTTGAATACGAACAATTTTGTTGTTGTATTCAAGATGCTAAGCAGAATTTTATGTGCTCAGATGTGTACAGAATCGCATCTATTAACATTTATTGCAGGCAAGTACATCTGCACCGAAAAAAAAAATGATTGTTTGTCAGAGCAAACATCTCAGTTATTGTCGATAATGAGTGACGTTGCTCAAACGAACACGGCGCCTCTGAAATATATGGGCATGCTGGCGAACTTGGATGAATTGTTGCAGAAGCCCCCGGAAGATGAAGTAATGGAGCTCAACATTAAGTTTATAAATGATACTATAAATGCTATCAAAAGAACAAAAGGGACAAATTAATAGTTTTAAATAAAAAAATTTACACATTATTGATAAATGGTTTATTTTAATATAAAAGCATAATGGCTGAAGCGTCAAACTCCAATCTGCCATGGCACAGAACCTTGAGGGGAGTTAACGAATGACTGTAGTCGTTCTCTTATATTTTTTGCAGTATTGCTATGTCTGCCTTGAGTAAAGGTAACATCTGCATAATACACGGAGTTTTCAGGAATGTTGCGTCTCCATTCTCCTTCTACCAAATTGCCGTCTTCATCAATATAATCGGCATATTGCGGTGGGCAATATGCAGTTGGATTTTTTCCGGTGAGGAAGTTGTGTAAGTAACAGCAAGCCGTTAAAATTTTACTTGCTTTGCTTGGACTGCAGTGCATAATGCGCGCAAGGCAGTAAAAACGCGAACATATAATTCCAAAAGCATTCTCTACGCAACGTCTCGCTCTGCTAAGCCGGTAATTGAATATTCGTTGTTCGTTTGGAAGGTAATGATGTTTCTTCGGAACAAAAGGCTTCATGATGCGTTTGTGCAATGGGAATGCATCATAGGCTACGAAGAAGAAGGGAAGCTTCTCCAAACCAACAATGGCATCTTCAGGAAATTCCCACTCGTCACCAATTACTGCTTTGCCCAATACACTGTGGGCAAAGATGGAGCCATCGCTTTCACTTCCATATGCACCCACATCGAGATATGTGAAGCGATAGTTGGCATCCGCTACAGCCAACAGTACAATGCTGTGATATCCCTATAAAGTGTGGAATAGTAATTATAGTTTTGGTTTACCTTTCAAAGTACACACCTTCTAATTGTAGAATAAGCTCCCTGCGTTACTCGGGCATTTGATGCTCATGTGCTTTCCGTCCACTGCACCGATGCAATTTGGAAATTGCCACTTTGTGTCGAATTCATTTGCCGTATCTGTGAACTGTTGTTTAGTCTGATTCGGAAATTGATCACAAAGTGCTTCAATTATAGCTTGACAAACATCATTTAAAATGCTTCCGAAATGTTGCTTACTTATTCTGTAAACAGATGCTACATGTCTTTGCAATGTGCCACTACCGAGATATCTGCAAATGTAATGTACCAATGTAACTAATAAAATTATCATAAGGGTTTTCATTATATTTACTTACTCCAATACAGCTGCTAACTTTTCTTCAGGTGATATATAATTATGTGGATGTGTGTTCCGTTTTGGCAATAAAAACGGTTCAACCAACTCCCGAAGCTCATCAAATGTTTTCACATCTAATCTGAAATTTTCATTAAATAGTCTTACACTTGACCGCAAATCTGCAAACTGTTTAGCACAACAAAATATTTCATAGTCTCTGTGAATTATAAAGCACTTACATCCATTATAAAACGGCACTTTTCTCGCCTTGCTCTCAAATAACTGTCAGCTTGGGCACGCTTTTTGCGCTTTGACTGCTGCATTATAAGCGAAAGGCCAACAGCGCATCCTTGCAACAGTAGTTTCTGTTTTGCCGATAACACAATTTTTAATGCCACCTAGTTTAATTTATATGCACAGAATTAAAATGTAATGCACTTGTTAAATGTCATCCGTTAAATGCACTTGTTAAATGTCATCCGTGGCAATTTACACTGCCCCCGGTGTTGGGGTGCGGAACTTTATTTCGCTTGATTTCGTTCGATTCCGCACAGACGTTTTCGCTGTATTTCGTTCGCCGAATACATTACTAGGCTTATATCTGTAATATTTACATTGTTCATATTAACTTTACAAAACTATTTAAGGGATTAGGCAATAGCTCTTGCAAGTATAAAGACGTTAATTCCTTGCTTCCAAAAACAAATTTTTTATATGAGTGCCAGTATCAAACTTGATTTCGTAAGCAAAAGGAAACTGGGAAAAACCTCTTATAAATTTTTCTAAAACTAAAACTAAACCTAACTGAACTAACTTAACCAAAGGTGATTTGAGTATTATTAGCTCCAAATTATATTTCCGAAAAACATAGACGAAGGAAAGTTTTAGTTCTCTAATAATCTTGATATTAATGGATTTTGTGCCAATCGGCAAGAAGTGTAAAAAGTTTCTTTGCATCCTTCAATTTTTGTGTTGATAAGACTTATTTTTGAGAAGCGGTGGTGAGCAGACGAGGAAAAATAAAATCGTAGATTTAACATCATTTTTAATATTTTATTCTGCGTGGTTTGCAATTTCTCTATGTGCGATTAGGCACAGGTGCACCATACGGCTGCAGCGTATAAAAGTACTAGCTGAAGGATAGTATTATAAAGTAAGAGCTTATTTTCCGATGACAGCGTTGATCATCTATGAGTTAGAGCAGCTATACTCAACCCGCGGCCCGTGGCCTGCTTGCGGCCCACGAAACTCCAAAAGGTGGCCCGAAAGTGAAAGTTATTTATTTCCAGTTAAATAATTCATTTTTATAAATATGCTTGTGTTCCAAAGTATATATTCAAACATAGTTTCATATCGAAACAAACAAGAAATCAGAGAGACCAAGGCTACCATTGCAAGAGACACTCAGGGTACGGCCACTGCAACCCTTGTCGGGGCATAAAATTAAATGATAGCTTACATACAGAGTCACAGTGTTTGGGCTACTAGATTTCGAATAATCTCTTACGTAGTAAATATGAAAGAAAAGAGTAGTTGGTTGAAATAAATAGTAATACATATATTAAAAAAACTGAATAAAAGGAAAATTTACTTTCATTTTAATGAAAAAATTCCGCTTCTGAAACGATTTGCCACGTGTTTGAGTATTTTAATATAACTAATTTATCGTTTTTATATCATTTTTTTTGTGAATGTGTGCACATCGCTAAATTAAAACTTCGATAAATTTCGTTTTGCTAGCAATGTAATTTACCATTAATATAATAAGATTGAATATATTGTTATGCAACTGAATGCTTTTAAAATTTAAAATTAAGATAGCGTTTAAAGAGTGAGAAAGCTTCACAGCAACCAAAAGTGATATAATGTAAAAAATAGACAAAAAGATAGATAAAAATAGGTAGATAAAAATAATAGAACATTTATATCGATTGGCTTTGACTCTGATAAAAATAATAGATCATTTGAATTGATTGACATTGTGGTTGATTTGGTGTAGACAAGCCAATTACATTAATTCTTTTCTTTAAAGAAGTGGAAAAATTAATATGAATCCATTTGTTGTGTATGAACGGAAAAGATTTATTATATATCGGCCGGTTTATCAAATAATAGCAGATTTATTTGCTGTGCGAGTAATTTTTTTAGCTTGACAATAATAGTAAATCTACTACTATAGTACCAAACGGTGAGCGCTGCTGCTCTCCTTTCAAGCCCTCCAGACATTGCCCTGTGGCTCGACCACGTGTTAAACATTCAATTGTGTGATAACATTTAGACAATCATAGCTCTCATTGTTACCAACTTTTGAATTCTACAGAAAATTCAAAAATCGAATCCACCTTTAGGTACTGCACATGTCATAGAGCTGACGTAAGAGACACCGAGCACCTCTTGAGTGTCAGAGCCGGTCGCTGCTAGCTGAAGTTTCAAGCCACATTTACATATCCGAACGATCAGCCAATCAGATTGCTGGCTTCTGGCGGAAGATGTACTGAAGATGGGCCAAGTCCACCTTGAAATTGTGTGAAACAAACGAAGGACTACGGCCCACGTAGCTTAGTACACATATCTTGGTGGCCCTGAAATAAAAAAAGGTTGAATATGGCTGAGTTAGAGGATAAAGATTTTTCAAAGACCTGTCACACTTTTTAACTGCAGTCTCAATATTTGCTTGGAAAGTCATTTTTTTTATCGAGAACAACCACTAAGTATTTTATAATGCAATTGTTCCAATCCTTTCTACAGTTATTAAGCACTCAATGGCTGGATGGCCTTAGTTCAGATTTGAGGTTTCCTGTGAAGAATAGCGCTTCCATTTTGCCTGCGTTTGCACGAATTTTCCATTTTGAGAAGTATGTTGTTAACACATTGAGTCCATTGTCTATAAAGTTTGATATTTCATTAAGATATTTTGAGCTAAAAAGTATGACCGTGTCGTCCGCGAAAAGCCCAATTTCACAATTTGGATGCTTTGGGATATTACTAATAAAAATGTTAAGGGGGGGGTAAGGGATAAACAGTTTCGGAAAATCGATTTTTGTTTTTTACGTTTTCTTGTAGTTTAACATTTCAAAAATGTTGTGTCAAAATTTCAAATCAATCGGAGCAGAACTGCCGAAATACTGCGCCCCTAAGTGGCGCCTCTTTTATCTCCGAATGGCTCACGAGTATGCGAGAACCGAGGATGAGCGTCGTAAAGACAGGGCTGAAAATGAAGTCGAAGAACAGAGCAAGGAAGGAAGAATTAGACGCAGACTTGCAAGGAAAGAGTTACAAGACAACGAGATTGCTGCCGGCAACGTACTTTATGGACATGGGATCGATGATTCAGTGTAAGCTACAAAAAAAAATTTTTTCCTCACTTTTTGAGAAAAAAAACTTTAAACGCGTTTATCTGAAAACCAATTTTTTGAAGTCCGTGAACACGATCCTGCAAAATCTACTGAACCGATTCTTTTCAAACTTGGAACATACTTTTTTGGTATAAAATGTCTCCCCCCTTCGTTTTTGAAATTTTTCCATTTTCATGTTAAGGTAGTTTTTCA
Organism: Nemotelus nigrinus; assembly: GCA_947369275.1. NCBI lineage: Eukaryota > Metazoa > Arthropoda > Insecta > Diptera > Stratiomyidae > Nemotelus > Nemotelus nigrinus. The sequence continues at coordinate 19,716 of CANBKX010000365.1, forward strand.
CCTCAAAATTGGCGGAAAACTTAACGTAAAATCGCGTTTTTTGCTTAAATAGGCCACGAACTGTTGAGAAATCAAAATAATAACTTTAGAACGATGGAGGGGGGAGAATTAACTCGTACTTTAAGTAAATTTAACAACATTTTTGATTTCAGATAATTCTACGTCGAGTTATCGTGTTCACCGCACAACGTGTATTTCAAAAGAGGTTTTGGGGAATGCTCTGTTACCGGCTTATTTTTCAATATTAATATACGGAAATTTAACTAAATATTCTCTAAATGATGCTTTATAATGTAAAAAAAGTTTGAATAAATTTGCTTAAGCTGTTTCTCCGTAAACAATAACAGAAAAAAGTACTTTTTGATTCAAATTATCCCTTACTCCCCCCTTAAGAAGAGTAGGACTGATGACCTACTTGCGAAAAGTTTTCTTACATCAAATTGTAGAAGTGGTAATTTTTAATGTTTGTGCTCTTCGAAATAAAAATATTTATAAGTTGAAATTTATCAAGATCAAAAAAGTACTGCAAGGTTGATGGTAATTTGCTGGAATTTTCAGTCCCCGAATTGTACAATCTGTTTTTGAAAGCCTGGAGCACCTAATTTTCTGATTCAACGAGTTTCTTGGGACGCTGTTGCAATAAGAGAAGCAACCGAACTGTTAAATTATATGAAGTTATATGGGTGATGGTAATTTTAATAAAATATTTTAATAAAATATTGTGTCAGACAAATAAATATTCTTTATAATGTTTAAGATTCACACAGTAAAATGGCCATTCTCGGGCTTGATTTATTAATTCAATTGGAAATAGTTTGAAATTAATAAAGCCTAATCATAAAGAATAAATGTCGAAAAAAACTTCCATATATGATCCTAATTTTATAAGATACATAGATAAGTTTGAGATATAATTATAATTCAGAACCAATCCCAATTAATATACATATAATGATGGAATATTCTGAATTTCTTCTGAATTGTAAAGCTTTTTCTACTTCTGAATTGTAAAGCTTTTTATAAAGATAGTAACATGTTTCTTCTGTTTAACAAACAAATAATTTAATTACAATACTTTTTGTCAATCCATTTATGACTACAGATTTTGAAAGATGATTTAGCAATGAAAAGAATATTGAAAATTTTGAGACTTACAATTCAGTAAAATGAGTCAAAATCGTTTTAATTGTTTAGCAGTATTATCTATTAGAAAATAAATGCTGAAAATTTCAATTAACAGGTGATAGATTTGTTCGTTCAAGAGAAAAATAGGTGCATGGAATACCTGTATAATAAGTAGAAGCGAATATCTAGTAGAAAGTAGAAGTAGACATTTTTTGCTGATTTGACATATATGCATAGTATTTTTTTATTTTAGCCATTTATGTATATATATACATATATATACATATATATATATATATATATATATATATATATATATATATATATATATATATATATATATATATATATATATATATATATATATATATATATTATTGGTGGAATTCAACTAAAAGTTTTTTTTTTGTTGACGGTTACTTGAATTTTCCGTATAAGAACACCTATTGTCGGTGGCTCGAAGTACCGTTTCTCTTGGCTGGAATGAAATACTGCTAAGAATTTCCAATGTAAGCAAGTCCTGGCTCTTGCAGGGTAGCCCCACTCACATTGATTGCCACGAGCCGCCAATGGTCCTAGATAGGATCGGTATAAGCAAAACGGAAACTCTTTAAATGAATTGTTATTGGAACATGGAGGTAAAACTCACTGGTGCACTAGCTCCCTAGGTGCAGAACGCAAAAACATTATGATTTAACGATACGAAAATTATGTCTGCCATAGCTAGTTCGCAGATCATAACACATACTTTTTGCAGAAAAATCTTAATTTGGCCGCAAACTAACGAAATTGTAAGTTACAGGTATAGAAAGTTTTTTAGGGTTATCATACCAGAAGTTTCGAAGAAAAGAAATTTTTAAGCATTTGTAATTTATTTGGATCAACGCCGCTGCAACCGGAGTTCGGTCCTGGCTTCTTTCAACAAATTCATCCAACTGCCAACTTTGAGCTCTGAGCGTCCTGGTGAACGCCATTACTCAAGCGTAAATAAGATATCTCCCATTGTTTGTGTAAAAACTGCCACAAAGAGTTTTCGAAGCCGTTTCTTTTTTCTCGCCCAATTTCACATATATAGCTAACGATTCTCCGTAATAACTTCTTCTCAAAAGCGGTTCAAAGCCAGAGTGCCTTTTGCTCAGCAAATGAATCTCGAATCCATATGTCAGTAGTGGCCAGACCATGGTCATAGCTTAAGAACTATATATAGTTCGGAAACCTCGTGAATTGCAAAACGATTTGCGATATTTCCCCTCTAATTGCGAGACACGCCCCTTTTATATGATCAGATACGTTTCTGATTCCCACTTTGCAATATACAGTGCTTTGCCAAAGAGACTATTTTAACGAGTGGCAATTTATGCAATATTGATTTTCTGAAAATCTGTTTTGAGTATAAAAATGGTAAGTGATAAGATAGTTTACGCGGAATACTACTTTTGATACCATTTGGCGAATATAAAGAATATCTCCAACACTTTTATGCAATCCACTACAGAGAATTTCGTTGGTTGCCAGCGAATGTTCGCTTTGCTTATTGTTTCTTGATGGGATAATACGCACGCCAACCCACTCTCACTTATCAGCTAACACGGATGTATACATTCCCACTTGTCGTTTGAGAGTATGCTTTTCTCACTTTTGCATATAATAAAGTGAACTTATTTTGGTTTTGGTTCCTCTTAGGTAAATCCTTCACTCCCTGCCATTCTCTCTCATCATGCAACTATTGCACAATATCGTTCTTTTCATGCTATTTATTAGTTTTTATGCTATACCATGGACTTGAACAGGAGAAGCTTTGATGTCCGAGTGAGATTTCAAGAGCCTTGACCGACTTGGATAGGCTTTTTGGCTTTGAGCGGTCATCCGCGTATTTCTTCCCTCATATTGCTATCAGCTGCTGCAATTGACTGAAGGTAGTGCAACGATTACACTTCTTTGAATTTAAGCTCCAATACTCTGATAGTTTGACCAACTCAGAGTGCTCTATTGGGCCACCCACTCAATCTGGATGATAGATTCTCATATATATAGCTCATATCTTCCAATGATGTCAATATCATCTGCATACGCCTGTATCTGGCTGGAATTAGTGACGATTGTCCCTCTCGTTGACTTGTCAGAGTCTTGGATAACTTTCTTCAATGCCAGGTTGAAGATGGAGCAGGCCAGACCGTCCACTTCTCGGAGCCCATTGAAAATGTTGAACGGTCTGAATTGGCTATTTTGATATGGCAATTTTTATTTGACTGGTTATATTGGACATAGTCATCCTACACATTCGCGTCAGTTTATTTGGGATGCCAAAATTTCTCGTGATTTTTTACAGTTCTACCCAAGATATGCTAACGTAGGCGGCCTTAAAGTTTCTTAACAGATGGTACTATGAAATGTTGATTTCCGGGCATATGTTCATGCCTTCCTAAGAGTAAAAATTTGATTAATTTTTCATTTACCTGAGATAAAGTCAAGACTTATGAGTTAAAGATGATAGGGTAAAGAGTTTTATTATGGTGTTTTTTGTGGACTACATTTTGTATGTGGTAATACTTTATACTGATGTTCTAAGTACATAACGATTATTATTCAGATTTCCCTTCATGTGAATTAACACATATACAACTTTTAGTTTTACAAGTGCTACAGCTTGAAAATGATTGTCAATGAGCGTTTTTACAGCGATTCCCAATTCGGGATTGGGAATATACCGTAATTCGTGAGCTTTAGCCTGATTTACATGTATGTGTGCGCAGACTGTGTACGTGCACGGAAGCTCTTCAGGAGCTTGATTTGCGAATACCGGTTTTGTACGAAGCGTTCATATGTATGTGTGCCGGATCAAATTATATGGCTACACGAAGATCGGATTAAAACCGGTTTGAAATCCCGATCTCGTGTAACCATAGAAATTTGAGCGGCGATCTGGTTTACAAACACATAGATTGTGATTTGTTTTCAATAGGGCGTGTCCAAAAGGGAAATTTCTAAAATCGTGGATTCTAGCGGCCGCTGTTCACTTCGTCGAACAGTTTGGTGGCCATCCACCAAACAGCATGCATCGGAATGCAATATCATTCCGAAAATGCATCTAAGCGGAAAGGACGCGCGCTGTATCTAAGCGTTAAATGCTCTTAAGAAGTTATTTTAGGTGCAGAGTGAAGAAATTGAAGAAATACTTCACATGCAGGATAAATCACTTTTTGGATAAGCGGGTGAAATTTAAAAAGAAAATGTGACTATTATGTAATTTGCTAGGGTACAAAGGGGAATGCTATAGAAGTCATTCTCTTTTAAATAAAATAAGTACATAATTTCACTATTCCGCATCAAAATTCGACTTTTTCGTTATTTCCCACAATTTCATATTCTGTAGACTATTTGTATTGCTCAACGAGATCTTAAAATCCCTATGAATTCAGAATCCCTACATTTTCTTATAGGAAACGGAGCATGAAAATCAAGAACTGTCAAAATATTGCCAGGCAGATGGCCAAACAAATGTCATACCATGTTGCCTACCATTTACGGTATGCCATCAAATAAGGCATACCATAGGCCGCCTCCATTAGTAATTCAAAATGCTATGCCATGGGAAATTGCTAATGGAGGCGGCCTGTAACGATTCATTAATGAGTTGAAGAAAATGCGGTTTTAGCGAGTAAATATGACCTATATACTCGTTAAAAGTGACACTTTTATGAATTATTAGCGATAGTTTTAACGATTTCAAATAAATTTGCTTTTGCGATTTGAAAATAAGTTAAAATTATTTACGCATAGTAGAGTGAATTTGAAAGACTGGAAGAATAAAGCAAAAAAGGCTGCCAAAGTTGAACATAAAACATCGTAACATTATAAACAATTTAGGGAAAATATCTAGGTAATGTTGCCTTTTAATGAGTTGCATGGGCCATAGGGTACATACATATGGCATGCATTATTATTATTTGTCGCTAATCGTAAGGAAAATTATTGTTTGCTGATATATTTGCGAACAAGCTCGGTTTTGTATGAGGGATATGTCTGTTGATTGCCGATAAACTATCGTTTGTAGAAAACACTTTCTAAATTGCTTCCTGGGTACTTTATGCTGCCGTTAGCAGGGCTCACACTTCGTGAACAACATTTGAAGTAGAAGCTGAAAATAAATTGAAGTAGATTTTAAGTAGAAAGAAATTAAGTAGATGAACGATTGGGGTCACTTAATCTAAAACATTATTTATTTTTTCATATAAAGTAGGTGGACATTATCATTTTTACTTTAACGGAAAGCAACGTCAAAAACTCAAATTAGAAGTTATTAAAAAAATCAATTAAAGCATAATATCAGTTTTATACACAAAACATAATTATATTTGCAATCTTCAGCATTTCTTTGCAAAACAGCATTATTTTTGAGTTACGTTTAGCGTTAGTGATTTGCAGTAAGTTGTTCTTTGCATTGAATCAGCATTAGACTACAAAAGAGTTGCTGTCGAACCTCGATGCAGGAAAAAAAATATGAAAAAGAAAAACTCTCTTTGATTCAATTCGAAGCGAAAATGGAGTAGAATCCGAAGAAACTGAAGTTGGGAAGTAGCTATCATTTTCAAAATAAAAATTAATTAAATCTACTTCAAATTGAGTAAAGTGTGAACCCTGGCCGTTAGTACATGGACCATTTGCGATTATGGTTGTGTAAATTTATGAAAATGATTAGACTTTTGTTGTCGTTTGACAATAAAAACCGGAGGAAGGCATGGAAGCCGTACATGTTTCTATATAGGGTAAATGCACTAGTCCCCGGAAAATTAGTGAATTTTTTAATTTTAGTTCGGTATTCATAATTAAGAGCTTAATATTTAGTTTACAAACACGCTTTTTCATACATTACGATGAGTTGCGAGTCTTTTGTATAAATTTTGAGTTCAATAAAATAAATAAGTATGCTGATATTCCAAGTAAATAAACTTGAGCCAAATTGTGCTAGTCTCCTAACACCATGAGCCAGTGCGATACAAAACAGAATATAACTATGCCGCGAAACAACGATCAAGTATAAAACAGCAGTGCATTCGCTAAGACTGACATAGGTTTCTGTATTAGCTGTGGTAACGCACAACAGCTCAAAGTAAGGGGAGAAAATAACCAAAATACACTACCACAATCGATTGCAAATAGAAAAAGAACTAACAGAAAATTACTTCTTTTAACTTTCTAAATATTATGAGGGCTTTTTTTAATTTCCAAAACATTCAACATAACCATGAAAAACCCAAAGCCACCCCACAGCGAAAAAAACAACTTCTCATGAGCTTTTCTTTTTTCTATCAGCACATTCTATAGTTCAGCACGTGAACTACAAATGAGGAATATAATTTCTGTACTAGTGTTTCCAATGCGTATACTCTATTCTCTGCTGGATAGAGGAGCAAAAAAACATGCCTATTGTTTATTTGTTTCACCTGATGACTCTTTCAAATCAAAATGTTATATGCTATACATTCTAAAATTACTTAAAAAGGAAGGATTAAAAATTACCCTATTTTTAACCTGGTTTCTTTTTATTACAACTACCGTGAACGAGAGTAATATCGCCACTGTGGTTGGTGTTTTACAATCCAGCCATTTATATTTATGGTTTATTGAATTTACGCAGACAAGAACAAGGTACAAAGTACAAAATATTAAACGTGCAAATGAATGAAACGTTATCAAAAATGGAATAACCGCACTGTTTTTTCTCATACAATTCAATTTGTAGTTAAAATCTATCATAAATTTGAGAGATATCATTTTGTGTGATTGCTTCTTGCCAAGCTAGAACTCGACTTCGAAACAAAATATCATACCATCAAATGATCTGCTGTATGCCTGCGAACATACCACAATTTTTAAATTGCTCAGCTTCTGCGAACACTTTGAAGCATATATTTTTAAATTATCAAAATGTGCTTGCTTGCATCTTCCAAATATATTCGCACTCACAATAATCAATCAGAAATTGAGTCAAACACCCGCTCTGCCCTGATTTGTCTGCATTTCTATCTACATTTTTGAATTAACACCGAACTCAAAAACTACATACTCTATTTCATAAATCTGCAAAATTTCAAAAACCTATCTTTTGTGGAAGTATGCTAAAATCAATATTTAAATATGCACTCTCCATATATTCCCAGTACACATCAAAATACAAATCATTGAATATCTCGAAAGCGCTAAAATCTAGACAGAACGTTCAGCGCTGCTGCCAAATGTCTACACCACATAACCATCATCGCAAATGGTTCGTGTAACGCTCATGCATAAAGTGGCGACATCGCTGTTCACCAGACACGCACCAACTAAGTGAACAGCACTCGCCAGAAGCATCAGTAAAACAAATTTCCCTGTTTCCACGCGCTTCAACGAAGTAAACGGTGAATTTCAGAAGCCGCCACATTGGAATTCCCTTACATGAATATGCTTCTATGAAGTGAACTGCACTCGCCAGAAGCCGACATATTAGAATTGTGCCCGTTTGTACACGCTCCTGCGAAATGAACAGCGTTTTTCAGAAGTCGCCATGTAAAGAATTTCCCTGTATGGAAACGCCCTTACGAAATCAGCACCAATCAGCAGAAGCCGCTAGGGGAAATCTTCCGCACGAGCATGCTCGCACGATGTGAATAGGGTAAGTCAGAATCTGCCATATTGGAAATCTGACTACACGGACGTGCTGACACGAAGCAAACAGCGTTGGTCAGAAGCCGCCATATCGGAAAGCTGCGTCCATGCACATGCTCGAACGAAGTGAACAGCAGTAGTCAGATGCCGCCATAATGAAAATCTGCGTGTACGTACACAAAATTATCGTGTATACACAAATACAATAACACGCAGAGAAAGCTCACGAATTTCGGTATATTCCCAATCCCGAATTGGGAATAGCTGTAAAATCGCTCAATGGGCCTTTTTAGACTTGTATTCTTGATACAGTCATATAACCCGTTTTCTGGGCAAGAGGCAGAAGAATCGAGGGGAAATCTCTACAAAAAGTGATGCACTTGGAGAGAAATTTTCCTAACGTTTGAAACTGATTGAAACTGATGCAAATCACTAACACAACTATAAACATAGTTCACGGGTCAGGAATTTTTCATGAAACACTCAAGTCGAAATGAGAAAACAACAACACGCTCACATTCATATGCATAATCGGTATATGAACGCTTCCGTTGCTGATGCACACCAAGTGTGGAAATGTTGATTGTGTAAAACCAGTTTCAGGAGTGCATGAAGAATGCAAGTGTAAAAAGGCCCAATGTCACCATCAGTTTAACTCATTAAGGTCTGATAGACTGTTATATGCAGATTTACACTGCAGCAGCGTTTACATAAAGTGGAACTTTATTTCCGAAATCAGTGTTCAGTTGTGCACCGCTTAAGCCAGTGCCGACAGCCCAGATTTTTCGATTCGCAACCGTGCGCAAAAAGTTGGACGTTTTTCGTTCACTTTGTGGAAAAGTTTGCGCAAGGAGCTTGGTCTAAAGACTCACGACTCGATAATATGATCGATATGAAATTCACAGAATATATCAGTTTGAAGTAGGAGTAAGACTAATAGAAGTGATTTTATTATCTGGTCAAATCTTTGGCGTTGGTGCCATCTTGAAAATGTTAATAATTTTCAGTTTTTTGAATCTTGATAATTTGCTCAGCAAAATAAAGCTTTTTGCCCGATAGCTTCCAGTGCAATCATGAAATCAAAACGAAATTCATAAAATAAATGCAGCTTACAGTGAGTACAGTTTGATATGAATTTAGTTGAAAAACCATGATAGGGATACTAGCTGTTTAATTGTGGCTTTGGTGCTAATTAGGCACTTGAACCAAATTAGCTCGCACACTTTACAGAAGCACCAGAACTTGAACTAGTACTTTTAGGAATAACCGTTTAGTTGATTCTTGTTGTTGAACTGATAATTTTATTCACAGTCTAGTCCGTATTTATGCGAAATAATTGCTTACATTTCAAACTTATGATCAATGTTTAGTATTTACAAATAATTACATTTCAGCACATTAAAGTTCAATTGCTATAATTAGTACAATCAGCAAAAACAAAATGCAAACATTAATTAATATGAAGTAGACAAAATCGAAAGATCATTAACCAGCATTCTATGAGTGCATGTGAAGTACGCAAATATCAATCAATCAATCATTTATTAAATTCGTCTAATGCAGACTATACACATACAATAAAAATTAATTATTCTTACACAGAATTCGTTTAAGTGATGCTGTAGATAAATGAAAATCAAACTTATAATAAGCTTCGTTAAAGCATCTACTTATTGAAGTGACTGGTTCATTGCAACCATAATTGGTCCGATGTTGAGGGATCGACAAAAAGTTAACACGCCTGACACGTTTGTTATTAATGTTAAAATTAAGTTGGCTTAATAAGTAGTTTGAGTCAACGGTGCCATCCAAAATTTTCGCGGCAAATAAGATTTTGGAATTTTGACGTCGAGAGTCCAAGGTATCCATTCGTAAAAGATTTAAGCGGTCTTGATAAGGAGGTAGATGTAAAGGGTCATACCACGGAAGACCGCGGAGGCAGAAACGTAAGAACCTCTTTTGAATTGACTCAATTTGGTCTATGTAGACTTTTTGATATGGTGACCATACAATACTTGCATATTCGACAATAGGTCTTACTAAGCTACAAAAGAGGGTCTTAGTTAGAAAAATGTCGTCGAATTCCTTCGAACGTCTTCTGACAAAACCTAAGGCATTGCTAGCTTTCACAACGATTGAATCGATGTGATCGTCAAATGTGAAGGATTGATTCAGCAATACTCCTAAATCGAGTACTTTCGCTGATCTATTTAAAGATGTACTCAAAAGTGAGTATTCATAGATTACAGGATTATTTTTGCGTGTGTAAGATATAATCGTACACTTGTCAGGATTAATTAGGAGATTGTTATCGGAACACCATTTGGCAAATCTGTTTAGATCCTGCTGCAAATCATTGCAATCGTTAAGGTTTCTCACAACTTTAAAAATTTTAGCGTCATCGGCATAAAGAAGAACAGAAGATGACTGTAGAATGGAACCTACGTCATTAATAAATAAGGCGAACAGTAAAGGGCCTAGATGACTACCTTGTGGAATACCAGACGTGGTTCTAATTTCAGATGACAAGGCACCGCGAAAGGATACACGTTGAGTTCGATTCGTCAAGTAAGAGTCAACCCAATTTAAAAACAAGTAAGGGAATTGAAAGGAATGAAGCTTAGCTAAAAGTATAGAGTGATCAAGCTTATCAAAGGCTTTCGTCAAGTCTGTGTAGGCGCAGTCAGTTTGGAGCCCAGCTTCAATTGAGTTGGTTATTTGGTGAGAAAATTCAAGCAGGTTGGTTGTGGTTGAACGACCTTTCATGAAACCATGCTGATACGGAGCCATAATTGATTTGCAATGAAAGGCTACAACATTCGTGACTATGGCTTCAAAAAGTTTTGCGACACAGGGAAGTTTTGCAATAGGTCTATAGTTGGAAGCGTTATTACGACTCCCTTTCTTGAATATAGGAGTGACGGTGGAGTATTTCCACAAATGAGGAAATATGCCTGTTTTTAAGGATGTATTGAAAATATAAGACAGCACAGGTAGTAGTGACTATGTATATGCAAGCATATAAGCTCACATATAATATGTATATGCAAGCATATAAGCTCACGCGTGTGTGAGCATACATCTGTACATACCTGAGTTTGCATAAATGCTGTGAAAATTGAGTTGCGTACGATGATTCTAAACATGCAGCCCCCGTTGAACAGTTGTTCAACTTTAATGGACTGCAACGGTGAAAGGGGAGCTGTTTGCTGTTTTTCTTGGTAATGGTACTGGTATCGTCATTGGGCCTGCAGTATGATGTCGTTGATAGCACCGCTTTATGCTAAAAATAATGGCCACTGCGATGATGATTGATAAGCAGAGGCTGATGTATCCTGCCGTGTAATAATGTATGTTATGCTCGTACATGTTGGTTGTTATGTTGGCTTGAAGTTTTAGCACCTGCTCCTTCAGCACTGAAAGTTGTTTATGTTGCAAATGGAACTGATGCTTGTGCTCATCTTCAGGCGCGATGATTGTTTGACTGATGTTTAAGGAGGATTCAATTTCGTCTTCTAGAATGTATGAAGTATGCCGTCTATTTCCTATTGAATGGTAATCAGTGGTTGCTTGATGATGCAGTTTCCTTCAATGGTGAAAACACAAGATCTTTAAAGCGTCATTCGAGTTAGTATGTTGTTGCAGACTATGTTTAATGTTGTTTCCCGGTCTAGTGCGTGGATCCATGAATTTGGTTCGTGAAGTTGAATCCACTGAGGTGCTGGACTGACTAATTTGGTGGTACATGATGGTCTAGTTGAATGAGACAACAGGTTTATCTCGCAGCTACTTTGACCAGAACCTTGTCTGAATAGGGGATGATGATGTCGACATAAGAATCGATCTTCGTATGTTGTAATACTTTACCGCAATTCATCTTTGTTGAGTGGTTAATATTGTTCACGATGAAGTTCCACAATGAGATTTGATGACGAAGTAACATTTTTATTCCGTTTTTCATGAAATTGGTATTAGGTTGAGTAACTCAAACTGGTCTGCAGCGATGAGTGGAATTTTTAAAGTAAAAATAATGTATTTCTTTGTAACTTGGCCTTATATTGTCATTAAGCTATAAAACTTCGGCAAGCTTTCAGTAGTTATCGGAAGGGTGACTGTTTTGGGCCGTATAGTCTGGAGTTTATACAACTCAACTTTTAGCTGTTCTGGTGGTAATAGGGTTGGATTGATTCGTCCATGTTGGGAGTCAATTACAATGTCGAGCAGCGAATTTTGTATCCGCTGATACTTTATTAATGCCAAAGATGCTTGAAAAGTGATTCCTGTGAGCTTTTCAGATACTTGTTCCGAAACTTCAAGTTAACTTAGCTAAGTCGTCGTCCGGTTTATGGCGTTCTCGACTTCTTGAAATTCAATTTAAATCTCTTGTTGATCTTCCATCATGATGTTAAGTGTATTATCAATGAAAGAAGTTTGATTGTTTAGGGTCGAAGCAAGCTGGTTGTTGCTTTCGCGACGCGTGTCAATAGTGCCAGAGAGTTTATCTGCACATTCTGAGTCTAGGACTCCAAAAAGGTAATGAGCTACGTTTTCAACAAAATTAAAGGCTGCTCGCTTGTTTCGTTTGTTGTCAGCCGGTATCGGAAGTTTGTTATTCATTTCCAAGTCTTGAATGTAACTTTCAAGTTGTGATCCTATTCTAAAGCACGTGTTGGTTTGGGCTTTTTTTTCGCCAGGCTGTCTTATGATGTATGGATATCTTTTAATGTTTTCGAAATGTTTTCAATATGGTTGCATGTAAAAAAAAGTTTAGCGCATCAGAACCGCTAGAAAACTAATTTTCGAAGAAATTGTCTTTGATTGACAAAAAAATGTGGAAAGACGTAATACACTTTTTTGTAGAATCATATTAACCATTCCTGATCCAAAGCAGCAAAAGTCAACTATAACGAATGATGAAAATGTTCAGTGCTGGCAACACTTTCCCAACAAAGCAGCAATAAGTTTACCATAACAAGCTCCTACTTAAATCAACTTATCCTTTGAATTTCGTTCTGATCGAAAGATTTTATCGAAAGTTTTAGCGGTTAAACGTTGTTTGAGGCTGCCATCCGAAAAATGTTCAAAACTCGGAAAATTTAACAATTGGTTTTTTATTACAAATGCGCTGCGTAATATGTAATTTGGAGCATCTGTTGGTACAATATTAACGAAAATGGCTAAAGCTGACTACCAAGTGTCAGCAGCAAAGCAAAATATAAGCCATATTTGCTTCACGTTAAGTTAAACCCAACCAGTAAATTTCGTTTCGATTTAAAAGGTAACCACCCGCAAAACTATTCAAATTTTTAAAGCGTTAATATTTGTTGTTAATTTTCGTTGCAGCATCATACCCATTTGCAAATCTAATGACATAATCGCTCAGTAAAGAAATTCCAAAAAAGTACTAAAATGGTCATAGCTGGCAGGCCTTTCATGATTTTTGTACGAAATTACTACGACATTTGGTTCACTTTAAGTTCCATTTACTGTATGAACTTCGTTTTGATTTCATGACTGGACCAGAAGTTATAGGAAAAAAGGCTTTATTTTGCTGAGAAAATTTGCAAGATTTAGGAGACAAAAATCACCATAGCTATCAACTCTATTCTAATTTTTCAGCCATCAAATGTTATCTAAAGTAAGATCCAAATATTGTGTGAATTTCGTTAAAATCTGCTGGCTGAATCGGAAGCTATAGACCAAAAACCTGTTTTTTTTTCGCAGTGGTTTTTCAAGATGGTACCACTGCCACAGGTTTACCCGGATTTCAAAATCACTTCTACCAAACCTGGTCCTAGTCAATACAAACTTGTCCTGTAAATTTTACAATGAGCGGATAATCCGGTCGTCAGTTCTCGTGAACATAACTTTCGAGTGCTGAAAATGGAGGTAATTTGGTGATGGGTTGCCGTTCTTGTGCAAATCGGAATATGCAAAATTTTAATTTGACATGATGCACAAAGGTTGGGATCTATCAATAATTTGAATTTTTTTGTCAAAAATCAAAAATTTGTCAGGAGGGTCAATGATTTGAAGGATTTTTTTTTCAGGAGCCTGCCGCAGCTACAGGGTTACCCGTACTATCTTGGAAATCCATGTGTATTAAATTTCAGTCAAGGTCTATACGTTCTGCAAATTTCACGATGATCCAATGTTTTTGGTAGAAGTAATGACAAATCAAAATTTGAAAAAAATCCTTGCCTACTTTTGAGCAACCCACACACGGCTCAAAATTTCCAATTCTTTATCATAAACAAGCTTAAAATATAGTAGGTTTTCATTCCCAATACTTTGTTCTAACAAAAATTTACACTGCTTGGATAAAATTCACTAAAACGCTCGCCGCCGCCAAAAAGTTGAAGATATCTGTATTCTAGCAAGTCATGGATCTACCTACTTTATACATCTACGTCCTCCGAAAATTTCAGCTCAATCGGATCGGCCATTCTAGAGATTATCTCTCTTAATCATTCTGCTGATATATATATATACATATATATATATATATATATATATATATATATATATATATATATATATATATATATATATATATATATATATATATATATATATATATATATATATATATATATACATATATATATATATATATATATATATATATATATATATATATATATACATATATATATATATATATATATATATATATATATATATATATATATGTATATATATATATATATATATATATATATACACTAGCGGTCATGAAAACTATAATAATATATCCCCCTCAATGGTCCGACCTTGCCGCGATGAGTGGGCTCAGGGCAGCGGCCCATCAGCCAGATGAGTTGCTGCCTTGCTAAAGTGACTTTAGGGGAAGTTGACCCCGAAGAGAAAACTTAATATGGACGAAGACAAAGGAGATAAAGTTACGGTACAGGGAGTCGGATACCCAGCACCGGCGGCCGTCAGGGGTGAGCGAGCAGGCCCCGGGTCGTCGTTATCCATCGACTGCAATGCTATGGAGGTTGACCACTTAGCCACCGTAGCAGATCCAGTTACAAGTGGTCCTACGATAAACGCAGGGGTGGTGGAATCGGTGGCGGACCCTTTTTAAAGGAGCTTTAAGCTATAACGATCCCCACTTCGAAAAACAACGCTTGAGAAAGCTAGCACCTCCGCTGGCCGCCATTCAAGTCGCGCGAAGCTAATGCGTTCGGGTGCCAGAGTACTCGCAGACTCGGGCTCGGAGAGCATTGTTTCGACCGAAGCGGAGGAGGAACTCCTCAAATCGCCTGAGCGAGGCGAAGGTGCTGGTCCCCAGAAGAGGAACAGGCCCAAGCCGAGCAAAGAGGGCAAGAAAGCGCTGGCAAATTATAAAGCGGCGTTGCGCATTTTCGACAGGCTCGGCGACAGTCCTTCCCTCTCTGCAAAAGGCCGCGAGTACTTTGCTGGCAAAGAAAGGCTGTCTCTTAAGGACTCTGTTTTCCACAACAAAGTGGAGCAGAGCTTTTCAAAGAAGCTGACAGATAAAAGGCAAAGGTCCGCTGAGGAGGAAAAACCGGCGTCCAAGAGGCCAAAAAACGAGACCAGTCGGCAAGGGGTCCAACAACCCTCTACCTCGAAGTCGAAGAAAGTCATAAAGGCCAGTGATGTGGCTAAACAGCACCTCATCGTGGCTTTGATAGATCGAAGCAACCCGTTGGGTTAATTGTCGCTTGAGAAGTGGAAGATCGTAGAGTCAAGCCTGCTCAACGCGATGATTGACCGAATGGAGAAGCACCCTGAACTGGCTATGCCTTCGTTTGACGGGGCGGGCTGGTTCAAGGGTGTGAAGATCATCAAATGCAACGATGAGCTCTCGCTGCGCTGGTGTACAGCTGTAGTCCCGGACTTACCGGGGCTATGGGAAGGAGCTCATTTGGCGATTGTTGACAGAGGGAGCATCCCGACACTACCTAGAGCGAAGGTAACAATACCGCGGGTAGTGGAACCAGATGTGACCCTGAAGCTGCTACAAAGGCAAAACCCGGACATTCCAACACAGGCTTGGAAAATCTTGGATGTTAGGAAACCGGCTGCTCAGGATGGAGGGCAGGTGTACATCCTCCAAAGAAACAAAAAGACTGATGACCTGCTTCACCCGGGCTTTGGTAAGATGGCTTGGGGTGTAGGTAGTGTCTACCTGCGCCTGAGAAAATGCCACGCGAAGGATGGAAATAAGAACACCCTGGAGGCTGGCAAGATTAAGAGTGATCTGGGCACCGTTGACCTGCAAAGTACAACAGCTGATCCCTAGAAAAGAGAGGCGCCGGTTAAAGAGGATGCTGCGGCCAGCACTCAAACTGCTGCAGATCAATCTGCACCGCAGTAAGTTCGCCTCGGCCGAAATACTGAAGACACTCGACGAAGGTAAGTTTGATATGGCGCTAGTTCAGGAACCTTGGATCTCTGGTGGGGGGTCGGGTTACGGGACTGGCGTCATAGGATT
>CANBKX010000366.1:0-15606 GCA_947369275.1 Nemotelus nigrinus
AAAAAGTATTGGAAATGAAAACTTATTATGTATTTAACTTGTTTATGACAAAAAATTGGGAATTTAGAGCCGCGTGTGGGTGCAACGTGCCTGAAAGTAGGCAAGGACTTTTTTTCAAATTTTGATTTTTTATTACTTCTGAGAAAAACATTGGATCATCGTGAAATTTGCAGAGCGTATTAACGTTGACAATAGTTTAATACGCATGGATTTTCAAGGTTGTGTGGGTAACCTTGTAGCTGCGGCAGGCTCCTGAAGAAAAATCCTTCAAATCATTGACCCTCCTCAAATTTTTTTGATTTTTGACAAAAACTTCAAATCATTGATAAATTTTCACTTTTGTGCATCGTGTGAAGTCAAAGTTTTTAAAATTCCGATTTGCACAAGAACGGCAACCCATCATCAAATTACCTCTATTTTCAGCACTCGAAAGTTCTGTTCACGAGAACTGACGACTGGATTATCCGATCATAGAGAAATTCACAAAACATGTTGGTAGTAACCAAAACCAGGTTTGATAGAAGAGATTTTGAAATGTGGGCATTTTTGTTGCAGTGGTGGCATTTTGAAAAATCACTGAGAAAAAAAACAGCTTTTTAGCCTATAACTTCCGATTCAGCCATCAAGTTTAAACAAAATTCACACAATTTTTTGATCATACTTGAGATAACATTTGGTGAAAATTTGGCTGAAAAATTAGAATAGAGCTGCCAGCTATGGTGCTTTTTGTCTCCTAAATCTTGCACATTTGCTCAGCAAAATAAAGCTTTTTTCCCCTCTAACTTCCGGTGCAGTCATGATGTCAAAACGAATTTAATGCAGTAAACGGACATTAATGTGAATCAAATATGGTAGGAATTTCGTAGCAAAATAATGAGAGGGCTGCCAGCTATGACCAAGTTTTGTAATTTTTTGGAATTTCTTTACTGAGCGACTATGTCATCAGATTTGCAAATGGGATTAAAAAAATTAACAACAAATAAAAACGCTTTAAAAATTTGAAAAGTTTTGAGGCTGGCATCCTACAATTTTTTTCACCCGTATAACTTCTAGCGCAGTGATTCAATCGAAACAAAATTTATTGGTTGGGTTTAGTTTAACGTGAAGCAGATCTGGTTTATATTCTGCTTTACTGCTGACACAGGGTAACCAGCTGTAGCCATTTTTGTAACAACAGATGCTTCAAATAACATACTCGTATGCAAAACATTTGCAATAAAAGTAAGAAACTAATTTTCCAATATCCCGAGTTTTAAACATTTTTTGGATGGCAGCCTGAAACAACCTTTAACCGCTAAAACTTTCGATGAAATCCTACGATGTGAACGAAATTCAAAGGATAAGTTGATTTCAGTATGAGCTTGTTAAAATAAACTTACTGCTGCTTCGTTGGGAAAATTTTTCCAGCACTGAACATTTTCATCATTTGTGTTATAGTTGAGTTCTGTTGCTTTGAATAAAGAATGAATGATATGATTCTACAAAAAAATGTATAACGTCTTTCCACATTTTTTTGTCACTCAACGACAAATTCTTTGAAAATTAGTTTTCTAGCGGTTCAGGTGCGCTAGAGTTTTTTGTTCTTTAAATCGAATTTAATGTAAATTGCAAACAGTACCACATTCACTTTCACCGTAGTAAGCTCATTAAATTGATTTTGCAATTGTTCTTTAAAACAATTATTCTCCCCTCTCAAAAACTTCTCAATGCTTAATTTCTCATTTTCGTTATTAATCTGGTATAAAGCCATTCGACTTGCAAATGCTTGCAAAATTTTCATCACTTTTCCTCCCCCGTCTTGAACATTGTTGATTTTACCGACATTTGTTATATGCAAATTACTTCTCAGATCGTTTTTAGAATATGATTTAATGATGTCTTTTTCACAAATATGGCAATGCAAAGTATCAACCTTATCATGCTTTCTTTTGATAGGTCTACGCTGAAATCGCACCAATTGTTTATTGCTTGACTCTTTAGCTAGGAGGGCTTGTGCACTTTATGAGCTCTCTATAACATGTTTTAAGTTTATACGTTTGTTTAAATTGCATGAATTAGTAAAACCTACTTTATATATTCTACATATGGACTTTTTTCGTTCACGTACACTCTCAATGTGACGTTTCAAATTATCTGATCTGTTAAAACTTTTGCTACAAACATTATAGATTATACGTAAAAAAATTTTATTACATACTTAATCAAATATTAAGAGTATGTATAAAAGTAATAACTAAAATATGTGTCGCGATGATGTTGCATCTTTCGGCGCTACCAATGTTTTCCCCTGCGAGTAAATTATTTCGTCAACAGTGTCGTCTTCGTCCACATATAATATAGGCTTTTTTTTCGTCGACTGGGTTCTTGGCAACAGATTTTCCAATATCTATTGAATGTAAATTGTATGTGCCTCGACCGTCCTTTACTAGACCTTTTGATGTAATCGACAACAAACTTTTACTGATAATGTCCAACGTTTCCCCAATTAGCTCGTTGTATCGGTCAGGCAAGAACAGTACGTTTCCTTTCAATTCAAGACAAATCTTTTCACCAAATTTTGTTTCTTTCACGCTACCATTCAGTTCTTTGTACGGCTGGTTAATAACCAAATCTTTCACGCTAGGCTTGAAATATCTTACGATATCATTAAATGCTTAAATGGGCTGAGTGTTTGTCGTTTTAAACTTGGAAGCGGAAAAAAACTACTCTTTTATTTCCAATCTGCTTTGTTTTTAACTCGTTTAGATTTGCTGTTTCTCCTCATCATCAAATTATTTTCACACAGAGCAACATACACACATACACACACACATACACAAAAACATGATCACATAGAGACACCCCCTTGCCCCTTCAATTGATTTCATCATTTTTTCACTATTCTATTTTCGCCTACGTTATTTGAAAATTCGGTACTTACCAGCTGAATCTATTGTTAATTAATCACTTATACCACTCTTGTATATTATTTGATATTATTATTATTACTTTGCAGTCACTCGCACTACATTTCTAAAACGTTTCTAATGTAGATGTTTGCAAACAACCTCCTTTAAAAGCAATCTCTTATCACGCAGCCAAACTTTTTTTGCACGCTGTATCATATTGTTGTACAATTCTCATTCACCGGAAATCCTATTCTCTTATCATGCACATACTAAAATACGCTATCAAGCTACCATTTCTCATATTGTGAAATTCGTTTGCTCTATCAATGAAACTCAATTTTTTCCATACGCTTTGCCATAATCACTGTCGCTACGAAACTTTTTGACTCGAAACTCTTACAACTTTAACTATTCTCATTCACCGGGTATCCTATTTTCTTATCACGCCCATGCTAAAAATCGCTATCAAGTTAGCATTTCTCATGTTGTGAAATTCATTTGATGAAATTCAATATTTATTCAAGGCCATTCACCCCATAGGCTATAATTAAATTTTAATAATACGGTCAAAGACCCAAACACATGAGTATAAAAAACGCTATCAAAATAGAATTTCTCAGGCTGTGAAATTTATTTGCTGTTATCAATAAAATTCTAATTATTTCAAACGCTATGCGATGATCGCTGGCGCTTCGAAATTCAATATTCAAAGCCATTCACCCCATAGGCTATAATTAAATTCTAATAAGATGACCAAGGTCACAAACACATGACACCTTCTTCACTTAAGCTATAAAAAACGCTATCAAGCTAGCATTTCTCATATTGCGAAACTTATTTGATGGAATTCAATATTCGAAGCCATTCAGCTCATAGGCTTTAGTTTAATTTTAATAATACGGTCAAAGACATTAACATATGACTATAAAAAACGCTATCAAAATAACATTTCTTATGTGAAATTCATTTGCTGTTATCAATAAAATTCTAATTATTTCACATGCTATGCGATAAACGCTGGCGCTTCGAAATTTAATATTCAAAGCCTTTCACCCCAATTTTAATAAGGCGGTTAAGGTCACAAAGCATGATTATAAAAACGCTAGCAAAATAAAATCTGTTAAATTCATTTGCTGTTATCAATAAAGTTCTAATTATTTCACACGCTATGCGATAATCGCTGGCGCTTTGAATTTCAATATTCGAAGACATTCACCGCATAGGCTATAATTAAATTTTTCCAAGACGGTCAAGGCCACAAACATATGACATCAACGTAATTCCCAGGCGTTTGCCGATAATCGCAAACGTCATCCTCCACATCAAAGTCATCCCCCCACATCAACGCCATCCCCCACACCAACGTCATCCTCCTCAGTGACGTCATCCTTAACATCAACGTCATCCTCCACATCCTTCTCAGTGACGTCATCCTCCTCAGAGGAGGATGAGGATGAAGATCCAGAACTGGAATTCTCTATCTACTGGCCCCTTACGTATATGAGTGATGACCCTTTGGATTTGGCACCTCTTACACCCAACCTTTTTCGAACGGGAACGTCGAGAGTTTTAAGCAATAATATCGAATTTGATGATAAAAGGATTAGTTTTACGTGGAAAAATCGATTGAATCTTCTATTCAGCTGCACTTAACGCATCCAAATACTTCGTTTTGCCCATTACCGACAAAATGAATTTGCGAAAATGATACAAATGGGGGATGCCGTCATTTTGCATGACAGCTCAACCCATCTTTCTCTCTGGAAACTAGCCATCGTTGAGAAAACATTTCCTGGTCATGATGAAAAAAAAACGCGCCTGCAAAATTCGGCTTGGGAATGGGAATTTTAATCGCCGCCTATCCAGCACTTCTATCCTCTTAGGATACAGTCAAAAATCAACGCCCGTCCTGAGGATGTCGAAAACATTTAAATCTAAACTCAGAATACGAGTACATGTATTGTAGACATTTATTCACCTATGTGTAAATTTGCTCATAAGTGTTAGTAATGGACTTATGTATTATCATTGCATATAGATTAACCGAAAAACTTGGGTCAGTCTCATTTTTGTATCATAGAACTCAGGACCGAAATAAAGCTCTAAGTGAATTCAGTCTAATAATTTTATTTCTCGGGAACTTTGAATATAAAAAAATAAAACACGACTTTCGATTCTAATTTAAAAACGCGCTTTATTTCTTTATTAGCTTTTACAATTACAATTCGCGCACTTGAATCGACAAGCACCCGAAAAGCAGCCTCACTTTGAGTTCCCGGGATTATGGCTTGGCCCATGCTTGATAACCGCGAATAGATCAATCCACCCGATAAAATGTAATCCGCCGATATTTATGCGAAATAAAATGATGATCTGTTGCTATAATTAGTTCATACTAATTATTGCAACAGCAAAATCAATAGGTGCACATATGACACCTGTACATTTGCTATCTATTTTGCATAGAGGAAAAATGTGCGTGGCAGAAATGCTTGAAGTGCAATATGATGCTTGAACTAAGTAAATGTATGTAACAGAAAAAACGCGCATGGCGGAAACGCTTACGAATAGAATATGAGGTTTAGTTTAATTGGGTTTAGTGAAGTTCAAATAATGAAGGGTCAATGGACCGTATTGTAACACCCCCACCGTTTGATTGAGGTTCCGACGAAACAATGAGCTTATGGCGTTGTCGATTCATGTGTACATACAATGTTATTAACAATGTTATTATAATAATAATTATCATCATATCTGTACTTATACTGATAATATTGGTACTATCTGTTTTAACTAAAATTGTCACAATGATATTTTCATTACTGATTGGTTTCAGATACAATTCTTCAATTTTTATGTCAGTCATATTATTTTCTTTAATAGCTTTGATAAATTATGGCAAAATTATTTTATCATGTATTATAAGACAATGGTTTGAAAATGTTTTATTCATAGCTTTCATTTGACAATCTTTGAATTTTACGATGAAAGTTCCTTTAATTTTCATATTTTCTGTATTACAATTACGTTCTATTTTTCCATAAATATGTTTGAAAGCTACGACTCCGGGTATAATTTGTTTGATTTCTTGTTGTTCTGATGCTTTTGTCTGACATGAGTTTTTTCCGGGTTGTATAATGCTTTTTATACATTTGTCATTTAGTTCTTCTAAGTTATCTCTAATAGCCCGTCCAGACTACAAATACTTATGTATGCGCATACATAAGCATGTGCCAAAAGATGGTCCACACTGCAACGATATCTGCACATACATTTTACCCTTGCCATGAAAATTAATGAAAAGTATGAGCTAATGATATGCTTGTGCATACATTTTCGAGCAATAGCACAAACAATTGTCTGCGCATACATAAGTATGTGAAAACAACGGTCCACACTGGAAATTAGCACATACTTTTCTACGCGCATACGAATGCAGATACAAAACTATGAGCGATTTTACAGCAATTCCCAATTCGGGATTTGGAATATACCCGAATAGGTGAGCTTTCGGCCGATTTTGTACTAAGTGCTTCCATGGCTGTGTGCCAGATAAAATTGTATGGCTACGCGAGAATCGGATTAAAACCGGTTTGAAATCCCGATTTCGTGTAACCAAACAAATTTATTTGGCGGTTTGGCTTGCAAACACATAGAAGGTGATTGGTTTTCAATAGGGCATGTCCAAAAGGGAAATTTTCAAATTGCCAGCCGCTGTTCACTTCGTAGGAGCATGTCTCAGTACTAACGTTGCCCCTTTATGCTGCCGTTAGTTGGGTAACTGCAGTAGTCTCCCTGCAGTGTTAGTGTCCGGACACTCCGACTCAAATGTTCACTGTCTAGGAAATATGGTTCACAAACATAAAGCGAGAAAACAACCAATATACACTACCACAATCGATTGAAAATAGGAAAAGAACTAACAGAAAATTACTGTTTTTAACTTTCTACATATTATGAGGGTTTTTTCTAATTTCCTAATAGAATTTCTGTACTAGTGAATTCACCGGTACAGGAGTGTTGTTGTTTCCAATGTCTATACTCTATTATCTGCTGGATAGAGGAGCAAAAAAACACGCCTTTCGTTTATTTGTTTAACCTGATGGCTCTTTCAAATAAAAGTGTTATATACTATACATTCTAAAATTACTTAATATGAAAGGATTAAAAATTACCATATTTTTAACCTGGTTTCTTTTTATTACAACTACCGTGAACGAGGGTAATATCACCACTCTGGTTGGCGTTTTACAATTCACCCATTTATGTTTATAGTTTATTGAATTTGCGCAGACGATTAGGTAAACGAACAAGGTACAAGGTACAAAATATTAAACGTTCAAATGAATGAAACGTTATCAAAAATGGAATACCCGCACTGTTTTCTATCATATAATTCAATTTGTAGTTAAAACCTGAGACATATCATTTTGTGTGATTGCTTCTTGCCAAGCTGGAGCTCGACTTCGAAACAAAATATC
The DNA here is from genome assembly GCA_947369275.1 of Nemotelus nigrinus. Lineage (NCBI taxonomy): Eukaryota > Metazoa > Arthropoda > Insecta > Diptera > Stratiomyidae > Nemotelus > Nemotelus nigrinus. Next base: position 7,370 of record CANBKX010000366.1, read on the forward strand.
ATACCATAAAATGATCTGCTGTATGCCTGCGAAAATACCACAATTTGAAATTGCTCAGATTCTGCGAACACTTCGAAGCATATATTTTTAAATTATAAAAATGTGCTTGCTTGCATCTTCCAAATATATTTGCTCTCACAATAACAAATCAGAAAGTGAGTCAAACACTTGCTCTGCCCTGACTCGCACAAACTTTCTATCTACAGTTTTGTCATTTTTGAATGAGATTTAAAAACTATATACTCTATTACAAAGCTCTGCCAAATTTCAAAAACCTATCTTTTGTGGAAGTATGCTAAAATCAATATTAAAATATGCACTCTCCATATATTCCCAGCTTGCATCAAAATACAAATCATTGAGTATCTCGAAAGCGCTAACATATAGACAGAACGTTCAGCGCTGCCGGCAAATGCCTACACCACATAACCATAATCGCAAATGGTTCATGTAACTTTCTTGCATAAAGTGGCGACGTCGCTATTCACGAGACACGCAGCAGCTAAGTGAACAGCACTCGCTCAATATAGCAAATTCCCCTGTTTCCACACGCTTCAACGAAGTAAACGGTGACTTTCAGAAGCCGCCACATTGAAATTCCCTTGCATGAATACGCTTCTACGAGGTGAACTGCACTCACCAGAAGCCGACATATTAGAAGTTTGCCCGTTTGTACACGCTACTGCGAAATGAACAGCGTTCTTCAGAAGTCACCATGTAAAGAATTTCCCTGTATGGAAACGCCCATACGAAATCTACACCAATCAGCAGAAGCCGCTTGGGGAAATCTTCTGCACCAGCTGCTTGCACGGTATGAACAAGTTAAGTCAGAATCTGCCATATTGGAAATCTGACTGCACGGACGTGCCGACACGAAGTAAGCAGCGTTGGTCAGAAGCCGCCATATCGGAAACCTCCGTGCATGTACATTGTTATATAGGTACGTTTTGTGGAATCAAACACCGCCTGGCACTCTTTTAAACTATCACTTTATTGAACCGGAATAACAGCCATTAATACTATTATTTAATCTATCAATACTTAAACTTTGGCGCGGGGAGCCTACGTCCGAGTCGGTCCAGTGGTACAATGGAAGTGATCGAATAGAAACTTCAGAAACCGGATATCTGATCATCATAGTGTGTTCAATGCCACTGTTGAGCATCTTTTCCAATTCAGAAACATAAAATCTCTCCCCTTGCCAATTTATTCCAATAATTTAGTACATAATTTTGATCATAATTCAATTTCATAGTGATTTGCAAATTCACATAATTTAATTAAACCAATATTGAACTTCATTAGTTATTTTCAAGACAAATTAATAATTAAGTCGATCTGGTTGTTTCCTAATTCTTGATGATCGACGTACTTCTGGGACACCGCCAGTGTTTGCGTTATTACCATAGTTTTGCAACGGCCTGTATGAATCATCATTTGATACATTTATATGTGGAGGATTATCCGACTGCTTAACTAACGGTTCCCCTTTGCTTTCAAGTGTCTGATTAGCATCCACTCCTAATTTTCCGCTGGGGACTATGGAAGGTGCTGTGTCCTTGTCAAATTGCGTATTTTGCGTCGTCTGTAAAGGAAGTTCAAAGTCTGGTCGTGGTAGATCGTCAGGGGTACTCATTCCTATTAAACGAAGCTGATCAATGTGCCTACGCCATTCTTTACCATCATCTAATTTTACCCTATAATGGAGCTTACCAAGCTTTTCAGTTACCGTACCGAATCTCCATTTCTCTTCTTGGTAGTTTCTTGCCGCTACTCGTGCACCTACCTCCAGTATTTTAGCTATTGGCTTCTTTTGATATCTAGAATCTACTTGTTTCTTTTCTACTTTGGGTTTTAGTAAATCTAGTCTTGATCGTATCTCTCCGTTTAACATTAACTTAGAAGGAGAAATCCCCGTATCTGCATGTGGCATCTTCCTATATTGAAGTAATAGTTGACTTAGAGCGATATCTTTCGGCTTCCCTTCCAATTGCATAGCTTTCAGCCCCTTTTTCATAGTTTGAACAAACCTTTCCGCCAAGCCATTTGTTCCGGGATGGTAGGGCGCTGAAGTTTTGTTCCTTATGCCATTTAATTTGAAGAACAGTTGAAATTTATGTGATGTAAATTGTGGGCCATTGTCCGAAACTAATACTTTTGGAAGTCCAACAGCACAGAATATTTTCCTACAAACCTCTATCGTTTCTTCGCTTGAAATATTTTTCATGAAATGTACTTCAGGCCAATGTGAATACGCATCCACCAGAATAAAATAATACCCGCCATTAAATGGCCCCGCAAAATCTACATGTACTCGATCAAAAGGTTTACCCGCTGGTTCCCAGTGGTGCCCTTTGTCTAGTGGCAGATTTCTAGCCAATTTGTTACATACAAAACAATTTTTAACCAAATTTTCTATATCGATATCTATATTTTTCCACCAACAATGACTCCTCGCCAAGCCTTTCATTTTAACCATGCCGAAATGTGCTTCATGAAATTCTCTTAGAATATTATTTTGCAATTGCATTGGAATTAAAACTCTTTGCCCCCTAAAAATACAGCCATTTTGCAAATTAAATTCAGACTGATCTACTCCAAACCGGTATTCCTTCTCGACACTTCTGCCCGTTTTTAAACCTTCAAGTAGCACCCGTAAACTCTTATCTTTCGTTGTTTCTTGCGCTAATAGCTCCAATGTAATTGGTAGTGAATAAATTTGTTTAATTTCAAAAATATCAGCTTCATCCCATTTTTCCAATCTCTCAAAACGAACCGGTAATCTTGACATTGCATCTGCGTTTGAATGTAAATTTGATTTTTACTAATGTTCGAAGAACATTAGTATTAAAATCGATTCGGCCAAAAATTCATATTTCCATATATATATATATATATATATATATATATATATATCATCAAAAAATTTCAGTGAGATAATCTCGGGAACGCGCCATCCGATTGAGCTAAAACTTTCAGGATACATTGGTGTATATGCAGAATAGGTCCAGGTCTCTTTAAATGTCAGTTATTGTTAACTTTTCGCGCCGGCGGGCATTTAAGTGATATTTTTAATATACCTATTATTTCGTGCACAAATGATTTTCGCAAAAAAAAGTTAACGAAATAAATTTCTAACGTGTTTTACATATGAATCGGATAATGCTTTGGAATTTTTTAACCCGATATGTGCGCTGGGTGCCTAAAAAGAGGACGGGAAAATTTGAAAATTTTTAAATTTCGATAACTTTTGACAGAGCTATTCAATCACTACGAAATTTTCAGGAAATATTGATATTATTTAGTTGTAGATTTGTGTAGCTTTTAATGAGCGTGCTGGCAACCCTGTAGCTAGGGCAGGCACTGAAAATGAAAACCTCCAAATCATCGTCTCTCTTGAAAAACTGCCGTTTCTTCAAAAAAAAGCCATTCATATGTAAATCTTATGCTTTCTTTACATAACCAAAAAAAAAAAAAGATATGGTATAACGGGCACGCCTGGTAACCCTTGCCCAATTTACCTATATTTTTAGCATCAAAAACTTCTGTTCACGGAAACTCACGATCCGATGAGCAGAATTATTTGAAATTCACAGAATGTATTGGCCTTAAATAGGACCAGGTCTGATAGAAGTGATTTTGCAATGCGGGCGAGTCTGTGCCAGTGGTGCCATCTTGAAAAACCACTAAAAAAGATAACTGTTTTAAGCCCTTTAAATTCTGATTGAATCGTTCGATTTTAACGAAACTCACACAATTGCAGTATCTTACTTTAAGCCACGTTTGGTAGAAATTTGGTCGAAAAATTCGGTTGGAGCTGCCAGCTATGATAATTTTGGTGTCTTAATTTTGAAAAAAAAAATTTGGAAGTGAAAACATTCAAACCATCGAATATTCAAAAAAATGTCCGTTTCTTACAATAAAACCAATCTGTATATAAATGTTATGCTTTGTCTACACGTTCAAAATAAAACTTTGGAAATTTCATGTCGGACAAGAACGGTAACGCTCTCCCAGTTAACCTATATTTTTAGCATCAAAAACTTCCGTTCACGGAAACTCACGAACCAATAATCAGATACAGCTAAAATTTACAGAATGCATTGGACTTAAGTAAGACCAGATTTTATAGAAGCGATTTTGAATTGTGGGCAAGTCTGTGCCAGTGGTGCCATCTTGAAAAATTACAAAGAAAAAAAACTGCTTTTTGCCCTATGAAATGTGAATAAGTTACCAGATTTTCATGAAATTGACACAGTAGCTGAACCTTACTCTAAACTCTGTTTGATGAAAATTTGGTTTTAAAATTCGATTGGTGCTGCCAGCTATGGTAATTTTTGTGTCTTTGGTTTTGAAAATTCGCTCAGGAAAATAAAACTTTTTGCCCTATAACTTCCAGTGCAGTCATGAAATCAATACGAATTTCATACAATTAATGAAACCTGTCATTCACATTATTCAGGCCAACTTTGGTTGAAAAGCCACGATAGGGTTGCCAGCTATTGTTGGTTTTGTGTTTAATTGCAATATCTTTATTAAGCGGTTTTATCGTAGAATTTTCAAATGGTAATGATATTGTAGTGACAATAAACAACAAATATTAAGCTTTCGATCATTTGAAAAAACTCGCTGCAGGTAACCCTAAATTTCTTTATACTCCTATAACTTCGAATGTAATTAAACAACGTGAAGCAGATTTGATATATTCTTGGCTTTGATACTGGCGAAAGGTTGCCAGCACGAGTCGGTTGTGCTACTTTTGTATCAATAAATGCTTACAGTTAGTATACATACCGGAAACATTTACAATGAAAATAAATAACCGATGTTACAATTCGCAAAGTTCTGCAAATTTTTCGGATCGCAGCCCCAAACACCAACTTCAGTTACAGTGCTGCAGGCACTGAGCATTTTCTTCATTGATGTTATATGAGATGCTGCTTTCAAAATTTTGTGAAATAAGCAACTGATAACGAATATAATTAACCCGTGTTTTGCTCTCATAAACGTTGAAATTCATGCCAGTGGTAATATCTGAAACCTTCCACCATATGAGTTATAATGCATTCTTAAGACGAAAGTAAAACGTGGCATTTGAAACTGTTTGGCCGTAATAAGCAGCACATGGAGTGGAATATGCACTCAAAACCTGCACGATTCTTCTACTGTTCTTCGAACATTAGTGTTTCTAGCGGTTCAGGTGCGCTAGAGTTTTTGTACTTAATTTTGTAGTCAAAGCCTTGCAAAAATAATGCATAATGCTGCATTCTAGTAGCACTTAATGTTGGTAATGATTTTCGGGGGTTCAAAATTTGAACCAAAGGTGCATGGTCTACATATAAAATGAAGTGATTGCCATATAAATATTGATGAAATTTCTTAATGCCGAAAATTATGGCGTATGCTTCTTTATCTATCTGTGAATATTTTTTCTGGGTTTCGTTCAAAGTTTGCGATGCAAATAGTATAGGCCTTTCAGAACCATCTGCATATATATGACTTAAGACAGCTCCTACTCCATAAGGCGAAGCATCTGTAGCTAAACAAAGTGGTAGCTTCGGGTCAAAGTGAACTAGGAAAGTGTTGCTCTGCATTTGTTGTTTCACTGCTCGAAATGCCATTTCACACTTCCCATCCCAAACAAACGTTTCCTTCTTACATAGCAACCTATTTAAGGGATGAAGTAGCGTACTCAAATTTTTTATAAACCTGCCATAGTAGTTGACTAATCCTACGAAAGCACGAACTTGCTGCTTATCCGTAGGCTGGGGAGCATCCCGAATAGCTTGCACTTTTTCCTTAACTTTATGAATTCCCCATTTATTAATTTTATACCAGCAGTATTCAATATCTTCCCTAAAAAATACACTCTTCTCTTTGTTGATTTTTATACCATGTCTCTTTAATCTTTCTAGCACTAATCTTAAATTATGTAAATGATCTGCATCATTTCTACCTGTTATTTTGATATCTTCGAGAAAAACAGAGATGCTCGGAATACCTTGCAAAATAATTTCCATCGTACGTTGCCAAATAGCTGGAGCATTTGCTAAACCAAACATTAAACGACTTGGTCTATACAGCCCCCTGTGTGTAGACAAAGTTAATATATGGCGCATCTCTTCTCTAACTTCGAGATGTAAATAAGCTTTGCTTACGTCGATTTTAGAAAATTTCTCCCCTCCTGCCATATTTGCAAACAACTCCGCAATCGTTGGCAGTGGGTACTCATCCACATGTATGCATGGGTTTACCGTACTTTTAAAATCCCCACACAAACGTACGCTACCTGATGCTTTCATCACTGGAACAATAGGTGTTGCCCATTCGGAGTGATCTACTGATTCCCATATTCCTTGTTCCACTAAGTTCGCAATTTCATCTTCTACTTTAGTTTTAATAGCAAATGGTATTGGTCGGGCTTTTCGAAAAATGGGTACGCTGCCTGGCTTTAGAGACAGAGAAGCTTGTATACCTTGGATTTTCCCAATACCTTCTTCAAACACTTCTTTAAACTCATTTAACAAACAAGAAAGTAGAGATTTCACCTGCACTACGTTGATTTTTCCTTGTAATAAACTTATTCCCAGCACTCGTATCCACTCCCTACCTAATAATGGTGTATTGTCACTATCTACTACATATAAATCTAACTCTGCACTTTTGTTATTGAAAACTACTTGTACGCAACATACGCCTATCACCTTTAAATGTTCGCCACCATACGAACGCAATTTAATGTCAGATGACTTCAGTTTTAAATTCGGAAATAATTCCTTAAATTGTACCTGACTCATTATGGACACGGCTGCTCCACTGTCAACTTCCATCCTAACTATTCGTTCGTTTATATGGAGAGTAGCCTGAAACCGCTCACGTTGCCGCTTCACCCTGTCTTCGGATATCCACATGATTTCTTCCACAGCGTTCTGTTGCACGGTAAAATTTGTTTGCCGATCTCGCGTCGCTTTCAAACAAACCTTCAGGAGGTGTCCCTTCCGTTTACAATAATTACAAATCACATTAATTTTGTGACAGGCATTAGCAAAGTGTTTCGTACTACCACACCTAAAACAAGAGTTCTTATTAAAAGCGTTACTTGACTTTGTATTTCTATTTTTATTAATAAATTTCTGGTTACTTGGTGCTTTTGATTTTGTGTATACTTTATTAACCGGCTCCCTTCGGTGCAACTGCTCGGCATCTCTCTCCGAAAGTTCCATTCCCGTAGACACTTCTACTGCCTTATCTAAATCTAAGCCACGTGTCTCCAACAACCGACCCTGGATTCGTTGAGAACGCAGCCCATAAACAAATTGGTTTCTCAGCGCTTGCTTTAGAAACCCTCCGGAATTGCAATTTATTGCCAACTTCTGCAATGCATGCAAATATTCCTGCACTGTCTCTCCCTCCTGCTGCTTGCGTGAGTGAAACCGAAATGTTTCCGCAATTTCTAGTGGTGCTGGATTATAAAATTTTTCCATAACCTCAACTATGTACTCGTAAGTCTTATTTTCAGGAAGCTCTGGTGCCAGTTTATCACAAATCGAATCGTTAGCTTCGACCCCCATGTAATGTTGCAAATAGGGCACTTTAAGCGTATTGGGGACGTTAAATTCTTTAAATGCCACTTCGAGTCTTTTCACCCATCTACTCCATTTGAGCTGCGGAGTGTATGGGTCGACGGTGAAGGTGGAATGCACCGTCGTCGCACTGTGCGCACTGTCCCCCGGCATGATTAACCTCTTAGAAAATCCGTCTGCTTCAATCCCATCCTCGTCGCCACTGTTGTATATGTACGTTTTGTCGAATCAAACACCGCCTGGCACTCTTTTTAACTATCACTTTATTGAACCGGAATAACAGCCATTAATACTATTATTTAATCTATCAATACTTAAACTTTGGCGCGGGGAGCCTACGTCCGAGTCGGTCCAGTGGTACAATGGAAGTGATCGAATAGAAACTTCAGAAACCGGATATCTGATCATCATAGTGTGTTCAATGCCACTGTTGAGCATCTTTCCCAATTCAGAAACATAACATACATGCTCGAACGAAGTGAACAGCAGTAGTCAGTTGGCGCCATAATGAAAACCTACGTGTACGTACAAAGAACTATCGTGTACACACAAATACCATGACACGTAGCAAAAGCTCAACGAATCGGGTTTATTCCTAATCCTGATTTGGGAATTCATGTGAATTCGCTCTATGTGAAAATTACTAGTGTGGAC
>CANBKX010000367.1:0-26348 GCA_947369275.1 Nemotelus nigrinus
GGGCTATCCATCGATTGGTGACAGACATATGGAAACAAGAAACGATGCCAGATGAGTGGCGAAAAAGTTTTATATGTCCCATTCACAAGAAAAGAGATACACTGCTATGCGAAAACTACAGGGGCATATCACTACTTTGTACGTCGTACAAGCTCTTGACAAAGATTTTAGAGTTAAGGATTTCCCATCACGCTGACAAAATTCTTGGTGAATATCAAGGTGGTTTCTGACGTGGAAGATCGACAACTGACCAAATATTTACGGTCAAACAAATGTTGGAAAATGCTGGGAATTTAAAATTGATGTCTATTAAATATTCGTCGACTTCAAACAAGCGTACGACAGCATCAACCGTAATGCATTATATAACATCATGCTGCAGTTCTGAATCATAGCAAAGTTGGTGCGCCTGGCAAAAATGACCATGACCGACTCCACGTCACAAGTGCTGATTCAGAATAATGTGACCAACTCGTTTTCAACGAATACAGGGCTAAAACAAGGGGATGGATTAGCTTCTGTACTCTTTAACTTTGCGCTTGAGTGTGTCATCAGAAAAGTCCCCATTGACACGAGAGGAACTTTATTATTTAAGTCGACACAGCAAGTAGCTTACGCTGATAACAGCAACATTATATCACGTTTGTTCAATGACGGCAAGGAAGTATTTGTAGCTCTAGACAAAACCGCCAAGGAAGTTGGTCTGCAAATTAACGAACAAAAAACAAAAAATATGACTCAATCAAGAAAAAGGATGCCAATAAGACAAAACATAACGATAGGGGACTTGAAAATGTAGACAACTTGGTGTACCTAGGGATGCACTTTTCGAAGAATGAGAACGAGCTTGACGAAATCAAACGACGAATTCAATTAGCCAATAAGATATTCTTTTCGGTGCTTCCAACTTTGAAATCTCGATGCGTACACAGCAATACGAAGCTTCGAATTTATAAAACATTTATAGACCTGTCCTATGCTACGGAAACAAAACCTGGACAATGACCCAGGCGTCTGAAAAAGCCTTGAATACGTTCGAGAGAAGGGTATTGCGAAGGATCCTCGGTCCAATACGTGAAGAAGATGGATGGTGAATCCGATACAAGAACGAGCTGTATACTATATATGACGAGCCGGAAGTTAATAAAAAATTACAATGGACTGGCCACGTCGAACAAATGAGCGACAATCGAGTCCCCAAACGGTCTCTCAAGGGGCGAGGCGGAGCCAGGCCAGTTGGTAAGCCACGCAAGCGCTGGGAGGCTTGGATAGCTGCTGACCACAGGTCACTTCTGGGAGCACCGAACTGGAGGACGCGGTCACTGAGCCGATACGAATGGAGGTGACGTATTAAGGAGGCTAAGGCTCGATTCGGGCTGTAGTGCCCCGATGATTATGATATTAGTTTAAGTAGGAAAAGCTGCTAGTGGTAGAATACACTCTCAAAATCTGCACAAATCCTTTGTTGTTCATCGAAAATTAGTGTTTCTAGCGGTTCTGATGCGCCAGGGTTTTTTTATTATCGGTGAATTCAGATGACAGCTTAAATTCTTTTATTTTAAATAATGGAATCGAGACAAAAAGAAATATCACGCGACATGCGGGAACTTATTGTGAAATTGAAAAACGAAGGACATTCTCACCGCAAAGTCAGGAAAATAGTAAATGAATCTCATTCCAGTATTTAGACCGTCATAAAAAACTACCGGGAGAGAAAATCTGTTGAGAACAAGTCGAGAAGCGTAAGACCTCATAAACTAAACGAACGAGAAGAAAGGAGTATATTAGCTGAAATCACAAATAAGCCAGGGACATCTTCAACAATCCTAGCAGAAGACATTCAGCATACTACTGGAAAGGTTATTCATCCAATAAACGGTACGTAGGTTTTTCCGTTGCTCTGGATACTTCAGTAGATCACCACGAAAAAAGGCATATATAAGCTGAATAAATAAGAAAAAACGTTTGTTATTTGCCAAACTCCATGAAAATGATGATTTCACTTTTTACGACACTGTTTTCGTAAGTGACAAGAGCAAATTCAACTTGTTCGGACGTGATGGAAGACGCAATTTTGAAAAAAAAAACTCTAGTGCCCCAAAACCGCTAGAAACACTTATGTTCGAAGAACAGTAGAAGAATCGTGCAGGTTTTGAGTGCATATTCTACCACATGAGCTGCTTATTACGGCCAAACTGTCTCAAACGCCACGTTTTACTTTGTTCTCAAGAATGCATTATAACTCATATGGTGGAAAGGTTTCAGATATAACCACTGGCATGAATTTCAAAGATTATGAGAGCAAAACACTTGTTAATTATATTCGCTATCAGTTTCTTATTTCATAAAATTTTGAAAACGGCACCTCATATAACATCAATAAAGAAAATTCTTAGTGATTGCAGCACTGTAACTGAAGTTGGTGTTTGGGGCTGCGATCCGAAAAATTTGAAGAACTTTGGGAATTGAAATATTGGTTATATATTTTCATTGTAAACGTTTCCGGCATGAAAACTGACTGTATGCATTCAATAATACAAAACTAGCACAACCGACTTGTGCTAGCAACCTTTTGACAGCATCAAAGCCAAAAATATATCACATCTGCTTCACGTTGAACTTAACCTAACCTGCGAATTTCGTCTCGATCCGATGACTGCATTCGAAGTTACTACATTCGAAGTTATATAAAGAAATTTAGGGTAACCAGCCGCAAAATTTTTCAAACAACCGAAAACCTCATATTTGTTGTTTATTGTCACTACAACATCATTACCATTTGAAAATTTTACGATAAAATTATTTAATAAAGATATTGCAAATAAACGAAAAAACCAACAATAGCTGGCAGCCCTATCTTGGCTTTTCAGCCAGATTCGGGTTGAATAATGCCTATAATAAGTTTTAATAATTGTATGAAATTCTTACTGATTTCATGACTGCATTGGAAGCTATAGGGCAAAAATCTTCATTTTCTTGAGCGAATTTTCAAAACCAAAGACACAAAAATTACCATAGCTGGCAGCGCCAATCGAATTTTTCAACCAAATTTCTACCCAACAAGGTTTAGGTTAAAGTTCAGCTACTGTATTAATTTCATGAAAATCTAGTAACTGAATCAGAATTCATAGGTCAAAAAGCAGTTTTTTTCTTTGTTATTTTTCAAGATGGCACCACTGGCGCAGAGTTACTAACAATTGAAAATCGCTTCTATCAGACCTGGTCCTACGCAAGTGCAATGTATTGTGTAAATTTCAACTGCATTTGATTATTGGTTCGTGAGTTCCCGTCAACAGAAATTTTTGATGCTTAAAATATGGGTAAGCTGGGAGAGGGCTACCGTTCTTGTTCGACATGAAAATTCGAAAGTTTTACTTTGACTGTGTAGATAAAGCATGAGATTTGTATACAAGTTGGTTTTTATTGTAAGAAACGGACAATTTTTTAGGAGATTCGATGGTTTGAATGTTTTCACTTTCAGTGCCTGCCGTAGCTACAGGGTTGCCACCGCGTTCATGAAAAACTGTGCAAGTGTGCAACTTTACAGTATTAATGCGTTCATCAAGTTTCATAATGATTAAATATCCAAGTAAAAAGTTATCGCAATTCCAAAATTTTCAAAATATCCCAATCTTATTTTAGGCACCTAGCACACACAAAGGGTTGAAAAATTCAAAAACATTACCTAATTCACATTTCGAACACGTTCAGAATTCATTCTTTAAACTTTATTTTCGCAGAAGATGTTTTTTGAGAGAATAATAGGTATATTAAAAATATCACTAAAATGGCCGCCGGCGCCAAAGGGTTAAAGATAATTAAGGGGGGAAATACATGTAAAATCGAAGAAAATTTGCTAATGTCAGATTGATTTAAAATATATTTATTGTTCATTTAGAAAATGTTCAACATAAAATCCTTAAAGTACATGTCTCAGAGTAAATGAAAATATTTTTTTTTAAATTTATGAACATAAAGTGGCGGCGATGCGATCGAATGAAAAAAACACATCAAAAACTGCCTCGTACAACTAAATGCCTTTTCCGGGGAACTTGCAACATTCAGAGAAAAAAAAATATGCAAATGAAATATGTAATTCATAGGTGAGCCAATAAAATTTAAAAAAAAAATAAATTTTTACATTAATTTTAGATTTAACATCAAAATCGATTATTTCTCAAAAAAAACACGCTTTAAACGTTAAGAAACAAATTATTTTTCTGAAATAGCAATAACATTTAGGTTCAACGAGAAGATAATACTCTTTTGTAAATGTGGTATAAGTTTGAACCGGATCGGTTCAATATTTTTTGTGATATTTTGTACGGCAGTTGAAAAAGTACTACTTTGAGAAAAACGCGTTTAAAGTTGTAAAGCTCAACTGACTTGGTGAACGCCGCGCTGTTTATAACTAACTATAACTCGAGAGCTAATACGAATATCGCTTCAAAACTTTTTTTGCTATATTCTAGGAGCATTTCAAACATTTTGATATAATAAATAGAAATCGATTTTTTTCTAGCAGTTACATGTATTTTCCCCTTTAACTTTTTGGGAGACCTGGCACTATTTTGCATATACACCAATGTATCCTGGAAATTTCATTTCAATCAGATTGCGCGTTCCTGAGATTTTTCCACTGAAATGTTTTGATGATTTATACATATATATATATATATATATATATATATATATATATATATATATATATATATATATATATATATATATATATATATATATATATATATATAAATTACATTTATATATACATATATATATATATATATATATATATATATATATATATATATATATATATATATATATATAAATTACATTTATATATACATATATATATATATATATATATATATATATATATATATATATATATATATATGTATATATATATATATATATATATATATATATATATATTATTGTTATTTCAGAAAAATAATTTGTTTCTTAACGTTTAAAGCGTGATTTTTTTGAGAAATAATCGATTTTGATGTTAAATCTAAAATTAATGTAAAAATTTATTTTTTTTTTAAATTTTATTGGCTCACCAATGAATTATATATTTCATTTGCATATTTTTTTTTCTCTGAATGTTGCAAGTTCCCCGGAAAAGGCATTTAGTTGTACGATGCAGTTTTTGATGTGTTTTTTTCATTCGATCGCATCGCCGCCACTTTATATTCAAAAGTAAAAAAAAAAATATTTTCATTTACTCTGAGACATGTACTTTTAGGATTTAATGTTAAACATTTTCTAAATGAACAATACATACATTTTAAATCAATCTGACATAAGCAAATTTTCTTCGATTTTACATGTATTTCCCCCCTTAATTATCATTAACCCGTTGGCGCCGGCGGCCATTTTAGTGGTATTTTTAATATACCTATTATTCTCTCAAAAAAAAGCTTTTGCGAAAATAAATTTTAAAGAATGAATTCTGAACGTGTTCGAAATGTGAATTAGGTAATGTTTTTGAATTTTTCAACCCTTTGTGTGTGCTAGGTGCCTAAAATAAGATTGGGATATATTGAAAAATTTGGAATTGCGATAACTTTTTACTTGGATATTAAATCATTATGAAACTTGATGAACGCATTAATACTGTAAAGTTGCACACTTGCACAGTTTTTCATGAACGCGGTGGCAACCTTGTAGCTACGGCAGGCACTGAAAGTGAAAACATTCAAACCATCGAATCTCCTAAAAATTTGTCCGTTTCTTACAATAAAAACCAACTTGTATACAAATATCATGCTTTATCTACACAGTCAAAGTAAAACTTTCGAATTTTCATGTCGAACAAGAACGGTAGCCCTCTCCCAGCTTACCCATATTTTAAGCATCAAAAATTTCTGTTGACGGGAACTCGCGAACCAATAATCAGATGCAGTTGAAATTTACACAATACATTGCACTTGCGTAGGACCAGGTCTGATAGAAGCGATTTTCAATTGTTAGTAACTCTGCGCCAGTGGTGCCATCTTGAAAAATAACAAAGAAAAAAACTGCTTTTTGACCTATGAATTCTGATTCAGTTACTAGATTTTCATGAAATTAATACAGTAGCTGAACTTTAACCTAAACCGTGTTGGGTAGAAATTTGGTTGAAAAATTCGATTGGCGCTGCCAGCTATGGTAATTTTTGTGTCTTTGGTTTTGAAAATTCGCTCAGGAAAATGAAGATTTTTGCCCTATAGCTTCCAATGCAGTCATGAAATCAATAAGAATTTCATACAATTATTAAAACTTATTATAGGCATTATTCAACCCGAATCTGGCTGAAAAGCCAAGATAGGGCTGCCAGCTATTGTTGGTTTTTTCGTTTATTTGCAATATCTTTATTAAACAATTTTATCGTAAAATTTTCAAATGGTAATGATGTTGTAGTGACAATAAACAACAAATATGAGGTTTTCGGTTGTTTGAAAAATTTTGCGGCTGGTTACCCTAAATTTCTTTATATAACTTAGAATGCAGTAACTTCGAATGCAGTCATCGGATCGAGACGAAATTCGCAGGTTAGGTTAAGTTCAACGTGAAGCAGATGTGATATATTTTTGGCCTTGATGCTGTCAAAAGGTTGCTAGCACAAGTCGGTTGTGCTAGTTTTGTATTTTATTTATTTATTTATTTATTGACAATTTCATCAACGGAATGATTACTACAAAAAAACAACAATATTTACACATGTAATTATGAAAGATAATTAATCGGTCGTTTAAGCCGACACTTGAACATATCAACAGTATAATTAAAGTCGAACATTTGATACGCTGAGTTAAAGCTTCGGGCTATTGCGCAGGTTGGTTCATTCAATCCATAATTGGTTTGATGAAACGGGATGGATAAGGCGCTATGATGTCTACGTTCACCGTGGCAAACACGAAAGTTAAGTTTTGATAACAAGAACTCAGAGTTCACGTTTCCAGTGAGTAACTTCGCAGCGAATAGAGCCTTGAAATTTTGACGTCGAGTTTCAAGAGTGTCCATGGTCAATAATTGCAAGCGGTTTTCATAAGGAGGTAAACGAATAGGATCAGACCAGCGGAAAGAACTAAGAACAAAAATTAAAAATCTCTTTTGGACAGACTCAATGCGATCTATGTGCTCCTTATAATACGGAGACCACATCAGGCACCCATATTCTAGGATAGGGCGAACCAGAGAGCAGAACAAGATTTTAGTCAGAAAAATGTCATTGAATTCTTTAGATCGTCGTTTTAAGAAGCCAAGTGCACAGTTGGCTTTTATTATTATTGAGTCAATGTGGTCATTAAAAGTGAAAGCGGAGTTTAATAGTACTCCTAGGTCACGAACTTTCTTGGAGCGAGTTAAAAGAGAATCGTTTAAAGTGTAGTTGAAATTAATCGGAGATGATTTGTGGGAGAATGAGATAACTAAGCATTTTTCAACGTTTAGTGAAAGTCGGTTTAGAGTGCACCAATTAGCGAAGTTTGACACGTTGCGTTGCAGGATCGTACAGTCATTATGTGATGATATTGTATTAAAAATCTTTGCGTCATCAGCGTACAGTAGAATGGAAGAACCTGGAACAAAAGTGATCAGGTCATTTATATAAATGGCAAAAAGAATGGGACCAAGGTGGCTGCCTTGTGGAACACCTGATGTAGCAATTATGTCAGTTGATAGAATGCCACGAAATCGAACGTTTTGCTTGCGATTAGAGAGATAAGATTTAACCCAGTCTATAAACTTATTAGGGAACTCAAGAAGATGCAATTTACATATAAGAATGTCATGATCCGGCTTATCGAAAGCTTTCGTGAGGTCGGTGTAAATGCAGTCAACTTGTTTACCTTCTTCAATCGCAGGGATGACTAAGTTCGCAAGTTCTAAAAGGTTAGTGGTGGTAGATTTACCTTTAATAAAACCATGTTGGCAAGGTGAGATTAAAGACTTAGAGTGAAAAGATAATACCTCGGTAACTATGGCTTCAAAAAGCTTGGCGACGCATGGTAATTTGGCGATTGGCCTATAGTTGTGCACGACTTCTTTGTTGCCTTTTTTGTGGATAGGAGTAAGTGAAGAATATTTCCATAAGTTTGGGAAAATACCGGACGAAATCGATATATTAAAAAGATGAGCTAATAGTGGTGAGAGGATATTAGCGCAACGTTTAAGCACTACGGTCGGTAATCCATCAGGACAGGGGTGAAAATTATTCTCAAGATGAGATATATGTCTTAAGATAGTGGGAATGTCGATGTAAAGGTCTTTCATTCCCAACGTCGTTTTAGGGGAGTCTATTAGGTAATTGAAATTAAGTTTATTGAAATCGGAGAGAGGTAGTCCATAAGCGGATTGGAAGTAATCTGCAAATAAGTTACTGATTGCTTGCGAGTTATTAATGACCATGCCGTCAGATATAAAAGAGCTAGGGTATCCGTCATGATACCTTTTTGAGTTTACAAAATTCCAAAAACGCTTGGGATGGCTTATGAAAGACTCCCTTAGCTCGTCCATATAGTTGGAGTAGGCAGATGAGGTTTCAGATACGAATCTATTTCGTAATTCCTCATAAACTTTATAATCATCCTCTAGACGCGACGAGCTGTACACTTTCCAGGCTTTGATTTTCAAATTTTTGAGATTTATTAAATCTGTATTGATCCATGGAAAGCGTTTCAAAGGTACAGAGTTACTCAAAGGTACACAGCGAGCAAAGCAACCGAATAAGATAGAATGAAAGTTTGTGGCTGCAACGTTTACGTTAGATTCATTCACAACCGAAGACCAGTCGCATTCGGTCATTACTTCACTCAGCGTATCAAAGTCAACTTTCTTGAAGTTAAAGCTAAAAAGATTTACAAAATTAGGCTCCGCTAGTATATCGTCATTAATTTGAAAATTGATATGATGAGCTGGATGGTGTAAAGATTCATTAAGTAGAGGAGATGAACATCGTTCAATAGAGACATCAGATGAGTTCGTAGAAAAAATCAGATCCAAAAGTCGTCCGTTTGTGTTGTGGATGCCATTGATCTGCTTTAGTCCAGTTGAAAGAATGGCGTCAATGAAGTAGCTTTCTCGTCGGTTATTGGACGAAGGAAGATAATGTTCACTATCGTTAGAAATTCGCCACTCCAGATGCGGTAAATTGAAATCTCCCATAAGAATGAGATCGTCGGACGGTTCCATTATGCGGCATATATATTCGGTTAGGTTATACGCCAAGTCATATGTTGAGTTTGATGCGGACGGTGGAATGTACAGTATTGCCACGAAAATTCTTCTTAGATGAAGGTTTAGTGAGATACATACGTATTCCAGATCAAGAGTGTCAGGTATATCAAGTCGAGATACTGGCAGTTCTTTACGTACAGCAAGCAGAACACCACCGCCGACAGGAGCATCTGGACAATTAAGATGGCGATCACGACGAAAAACTGCAAAGTTACTGTTGAATAGTTCAGCATCGTTGATGCTTTCACATAGCCAGGTTTCGGTAAAGCCAATTATGTCGAAATTAGATACTGCAGAAGTGACGTATAAATCATTAATTTTAGAGCGCATGCCACCTATGTTGGCGTAGTACGCCGAGATTTCTTTTGCCCGTTTTTTGAATTAAGGCTTGATGTAATTAACTCTTGATGTTGATGTTTGGGAACAAATTCCCTGATGATACACGATGGAGGCCAATAGCTGCTACATGAAATAGTGTTGAAGCACCACTCAGGCATAATAACTTTGGATGATGACACACGCTGGTGGTTCCCAATTTTTGTACAAGATATAAAATTGGACGGAGCAAACATTTTATTGTATTGGAGAATATTGTTCACATTCGCTAAGACATCATCGTTGGTCGTGTCTCCAGCTAAGCGAGATAAAAATAACACTTTAGGTTGAACTGCAGCTTTAAGGGAGCAAGAAAAATTGTTGTCATTATGTCCAAGCAAAGTGCGGCCATCAGTAGCGACGCTCACGATATTGTGTGTTCTGTCTACATTTTCAGGTGCTGGGGCATAATTCTGATCGGCATCAAAGGCACTGGAGGATTTCGAAGTCTCGTTCCCATTCACGTTGCTATCCGTAAGATCGTTTATTGTTGTGATATTGCTTTCTCTAATCGGTAAGATATTGGGAACTAAAGTCGAGAGTTTTGTGGATGTAGTGTGAACCTGCTTTGATTGTTTACGTTTGCTTGCTCTAACATTATTTGCAGGCTTTTTTGATGCTTGAGAAGGGGTATGCATGGTATTAGATGCTGGCGTGGGTGTGTCAGTAGATTTACTGCTATGGTCCAAGTTATCAGTCTGACAACCAATGCTGGTTAAGGTTTTAGTAACCGAAGTAGCAAACAGTGGTTGATTATTGTGTTTTTCTTCCCAGGTATCAGTTTGGCAGCTAAAACTACGTCGAGATGTATTTGTAGGTGGCGTTAAGCGGCTGCTAAGATCTAAGTATAATTTGTCAACCTTCATTTCTAACGACTGGAGAATATCGACTGACTTAGTTTGAGAAAGTGGCTCATTATGATTGCAAGGCAACGGGTGCAAGTCAATGATCGAGTCGTTTAAAATGCCAGTTTTATTTTCAAGTGTTTTAATTTTTCCTTGCATTGAATCAAACTTATCATGTAAGACGCCTATATTATGTTTGATATGTTTGAATTCATCTAATTGAGCTCGTATGTCGAACAATGCTTCAAAAAAAGGCGAGAGAGCTGTAGATATGCTGTGGATTGTATTGGCGATAGTGGAGTTGGCTTCTTTCAATGATTCGCTTACAGTGCATATTGTTTGAACATTAGAATTTGTAAGTTTTAACAACCGCAACACATGTCACGGCTTTATTTCAACGCAATCTTGGCACGTAAATGTTGTTGATGATGGTGATCTACGGGCTGATTTGATGCACGTAACGTGAAATGATCTCTCACATATTCCATCACAAGAGACAGATTTCGCATCGACATTAATTGCTTTGCCACAACTACCACAAGGAGTTTGGCACCTGCGGGATGAGTCGATTGATTCCATTATCTTATATTGTGCTATGATAGAGCTCGTTGCTTTTGAATCGATATCGATATTTATTGATGGTGAATAAGGCCCTTAAACACAATAATATGGTTCTAGTCTCCGATGATGATTTTCATCAAAGTTGCGTAAAGTTGTCGGCTAGGTGGCGCTGGTGGTATTTCACTTATTTTGATATTTAAATTATCAGTGTATCAATTTCTTGTTGTTTTGGTTTTTATGTGAACAGATTTTAATATTGTTAATATTCGGATTTGAAAAAATCGAAGCTTTCGAAATGAAAACAGTTCGCACCGACGAGGATTGAACTCCCAGTATCAGGAATGCTAAGCCAAGTCCGTACCCACTAAGCTATGAAGGATGTTGCGGTACGACAAAGCAAAAATGTAAATAAGTGTCAGGCTATCCACGTATTTGAGTTTACAGGAAAAGAAAAAATAACAGTACTTCCAGATTCTTTGTTAATACACTTTTCACAGCCAGAAAGATGAGAAACTTGTTATGGGGGCATACACAGTCCACAGTTAATAAACAAAATGTTAGGCAGTAGTATAGCCGAGTCAACCTCTCGGAGCTATTCCGCCGACGTCACAATCAAACAATAAAACACGGCGTTATGCAGCTATTAGTAGTCAATTCTTAGGGGAATTCCCAAGTAGAGCGTAGTTTTTTATTGTCGTTGGCAAAGTTGATTAGGATTAAGGCGATTGCAAATGAGTTTAACTTAAACGACGCTGATAGGATTTATCTCGAAGTTGAGCACTTCTAGCGATTATTTTACGCACTTTTAACCGTGTTTTTTTTCGAATTTTACGGCACAGACAGCTTTACACACAAGTACTCGATTTGACACTTGACACTTGAAATGGAATTATTGAATGCATACAGTCAGTTTTCATGCCGGAAACGTTTACAATGAAAATATATAACCAATATTTCAATTCCCAAAGTTCTTCAAATTTTTCGGATCGCAGCCCCAAACACCAACTTCAGTTACAGTGCTGCAATCACTGAGCATTTTCTTTATTGATGTTATATGAGGTGCTGTTTTCAAAATTTTATGAAATAAGAAACTGATAGCGAATATAATTAACAAGTGTTTTGCTCTCATAATCTTTGAAATTCATGCCAGTGGTTATATCTGAAACCTTTCCACCATATGAGTTATAATGCATTCTTGAGAACAAAGTAAAACGTGGCGTTTGAGACAGTTTGGCCGTAATAAGCAGCTCATGTGGTAGAATATGCACTCAAAACCTGCACGATTCTTCTACTGTTCTTCGAACATAAGTGTTTCTAGCGGTTTTGGGGCACTAGAGTTTTTTTTTCAAAATTGCGTCTTCCATCACGTCCGAACAAGTTGAATTTGCTCTTGTCACTTACGAAAACAGTGTCATAAAAAGTGAAATCATCATTTTCATGGAGTTTGGCAAATAACAAACGTTTTTTCTTATTTATTCAGCTTATATATGCCTTTTTTCGTGGTGATCTACTGAAGTATCCAGAGCAACGGAAAAACCTACGTACCGTTATTGGATGAATAACCTTTCCAGTAGTATGCTGAATGTCTTCTGCTAGGATTGTTGAAGATGTCCCTGGCTTATGTGTGATTTCAGCTAATATACTCCTTTCTTCTCGTTCGTTTAGTTTATGAGGTCTGACGCTTCTCGACTTGTTCTCAACAGATTTTCTCTCCTGGTAGTTTTTTATGACGGTCTAAATACTGGAATGAGATTCGTTTACTATTTTCCTGACTTTGCGGTGAGAATGTCCTTCGTTTTTCAATTTGATATTTCTTTTTGTCTCGTGATATTTCTTTTTGTCTCGATTCCATTATTTAAAATAAAAGAATTTAAGCTGTCATCTGAATTCACCGATAATAAAAAAACCCTGGCGCATCAGAACCGCTAGAAACACTAATTTTCGATGAACAACAAAGGATTTGTGCAGATTTTGAGAGTGTATTCTACCACTAGCAGCTTTTCCTACTTAAACTAATATCATAATCATCGGGGCACTACAGCCCGAATCGAGCCTTAGCCTCCTTTATACGTCACCTCCATTCGTATAGGCTCAGTGACCGCGTCCTCCAGTTCGGTGCTCCCAGAAGTGACCTGTGGTCAGCAGCTATCCAAGCCTCCCAGCGCTTGCGTGGCTTACCAACTGGCCTGGCTCCGCCTCGCCCCTTGAGAGACCGTTTGGGGACTCGATTGTCGCTCATTTGTTCGACGTGGCCAGTCCATTGTAATTTTTTATTAACTTCCGGCTCGTCATATATAGTATACAGCTCGTTCTTGTATCGGATTCACCATCCATCTTCTTCACGTATTGGACCGAGGATCCTTCGCAATACCCTTCTCTCGAACGTATTCAAGGCTTTTTCAGACGCCTGGGTCATTGTCCAGGTTTTGTTTCCGTAGCATAGGACAGGTCTATAAATGTTTTATAAATTCGAAGCTTCGTATTCCTGTGTACGCATCGAGATTTCAAAGTTGGAAGCACCGAAAAGAATATCTTATTGGCTAATTGAATTCGTCGTTTGATTTCGTCAAGCTCGTTCTCATTCTTCGAAAAGTGCATCCCTAGGTACACCAAGTTGTCTACATTTTCAAGTCCCCTATCGTTATGTTTTGTCTTATTGGCATCCTTTTCCTTGATTGAGTCATATTTTTTGTTTTTTGTTCGTTAATTTGCAGACCAACTTCCTTGGCGGTTTTGTCTTGAGCTACAAATACTTCCTTGGCGTCATTGAACAAACGTGATATAATGTTGCTGTTATCAGGGTAAGCTACTTGCTGTGTCGACTTAAATAATAAAGTTCCTCTCGTGTCAATGGGGACTTTTCTGATGGCATACTCAAGCGCTAAGTTAAAGAGTACAGGAGCTAATCCATCCCCTTGTTTTAGCCCTGTATTCGTTGAAAACGAGTTGGTCACATTATTCTGAATCAGCACTTGTGACGTGGAGTCGGTCATGGTCATTTTCGCCAGGCGCACCAACTTTGCGGGGATTCAGAGCTGCAGCATGATGTTATATAATGCAGTACGGTTGATGCTGTCGTGCGCTTGTTTGAAGTCGACGAATATTTAATGGACATCAATTTTGAATTTCCAGCATTTTCCAACATTTGTTTGACCGTAAATATTTGGTCAGTTGTCGATCTTCCACGTCAGAAACCACCTTGATATTCACCATGAATTTTGTCAGCGTGATGGGAAATCCTTAACTCTAAAATCTTTGTCAAGAGCTTGTACGACGTACAAAGTAGTGATATGCCCCTGTAGTTTTCGCATAGGAGTTGTAACCGACCTCCCCGGGATGGTAATACGACCCCTTCTCCTTCTACTGGGGAAAGGGGCGGCAGCCACGGGTGGCTCGCTCACATCGAGAGGGGTGGATTCGGGCGCCACTAGTTTCAAACCCGCGCTGTCTACAAGCCCGACTCCGCGAAACGAGAATTCGGGCGGGCAACACTTTCACGAAATTGATCACGTTAGATACAGCGGCGTTTACAACAAATTTACACACTTTATTTCTGGAAACAAATTCACTTCTTACAAATTATTCTTCTTCACACTACCAACTGCGGCGCCGATTCCTAACGATACACGGCTTGTCGCTAACAGCCCTAATCTACCTATCGTCAAATATTTCTTATTGCGGCCTCTAGCCCAACTACAATCTACCAACTAAACAAGAGAACTTAACGTACCTTAGCTAATATCGTGACTCCTCCCGGGGCTTTCCCCAATTAGTACGTCGTCTTCGAATTTCAGTCGCGATGATGATTATCTGCCGTCGCCTAATCTGATGTCGCACCCCGCCTTTCAGATCGCCAGCACGCCAATTTTCGATGCGCAGATAGATACTTCGTCCTCATCAAGGAGTCGATTCGAGAAATCAACGCTCAGACCGCCAGTTCGCCAATTTGCGATGCGCAGATTGTTACTTCGTCCTCATCAAGGATTCGATTCGAGAATTCAACGCTGTCGTTTCTCCGTTGCCTCGCGCCAATCGCAATCCGTGGTCAACGTGAAAGGAAAGAAATTATTATCAATTCCACCCAAAACTTCGTCGCTTTTCAATTTTCCTCGACTTACGTCTTCGACTGCTGGTCAGCAAAAAAGAGTCACTCCTCGCTTTCCATATCCACTTAGCCTCGGTGGACCATCAGTTTCCCGCTTTAGCGGAATTCCTGGAAACCGTTTTCCCTTCTTCTGTCTATCATACATTCTGTATTCGGGGGCAATGCACTGTTGCACTTGGGTGCATCGGACGAAAAGCTTTCGAATAGAATTTTCGCACTCGGCGGTCCGAACGCAGCCTTCCGATTCCTTCCAGTCGGCTGGAAATATCGACGCTTCCAGCCGCTTGGCGGCGTCCCTGTCGCCGATCGTCGTCGTGGTTTGACGTTTCGTCTGAGTGTTTAGTGTTTGTTTACATAAATTCACATGGGACTTGATTCAACATCTCATAAAAGACCATCGACATTCAAATCAAAGTAAAGTTGATCTGTCTTAGCTTATAATCAATTAATTGCAGAGTGACTAAAACATCCAGAACTACTCGCAAATGAGGTTTAGTCGTCGCACGGTGATGACAAATAATCGGTTGAGTTTGTTGGGTTTTCACGAATCGCGCGATAATATACTAATGCAGGATACGTATCGACGACGAAAACATTTCGATGGAGGGTACCTTTCGTCCGAGGGTCTAGGACCGAAAAGCAAATGCAAGGGAATATGTCGAATTCTGCTCTGATCATTACAATCGTTTGTTGGTGGCCGGAAAGGTGAACACGACGAAGACTGTTCACGTTAATCCCTCAGCGGATTCCGAAATGTCCCAAATCGGGCATCCTCCACCCTTCGACGTCAGATATGGAAGGTGATCCTCAGGTAAGGTTCGGTTGGGTAAATTGCTCCTCTCGTGGCTGGTACGCTTCCGAGTCACGATGATTGCGGTCATGTATTAGTGTTTTGGTTGTAATCTTCGGGGCTAGCTGGCGTGCGGCTGCATCGTCAAAAGGAGCGTTACCTAGGCTACCTATTGTTCTTCTATTTTCCTATTCTTCCTATTAATATTTACAATTTATTATATTCCTAATAATATTTACAAATTCAAGGCACTAAGCCTCCTCGCTGGTGTATCCATTGACCCGACGCGTAATACAGTGTATCTCCTCTCTTGTGAATGAGACATATAAAACTTTTTCGCCACTCATCTGGCATCGTTTCTTGTTGCCATATGTCTGTCACCAATCGATGGATAGCCCTTAAAACGGAAATCCCGCCTATCTTCAGGAGCTCCGCGGGGATCCCATTGATGCCCGGTGCTTTGTTGGGCTTCAAGCGGTCCATGGTCTGTCGGACTTCATCTATTGTACGTGGGTGAGATTAAACTCATATACCCTTAGTAATAATTTACCCTAAACCAATTTAATTTCGATGACTTTATCGAAAATTACAGCGATAGAAAGGTGTTTTTGGCTGCCATCCGAAAAATGTGCAGATCTTAGAAAATTTAAAAATTAATTATTTATTTTCATTGCAAATGTTTACAAAGAAAACATTTAATGCAAGCATTTATTGGAACGAAAATAACAAAAAGGCCTTGTACTGGTAGCCCTTTGATAGCACCAAAGCAAAACATATCTCGCATCTGACCCACGTTGAAGTCAACCTGCTCTGCAAATTTTGTATTGATCCGATGACTGCATTGGAAGTTATTGGGATGCAAATAAATTTAGCTGTGCCACTGGTGCTAGCCCTTTGATAGCACCAAAGCAAAACATATCTCGCATCTGACCCACGTTGAAGTCAACCTGCTCTGCAAATTTTGTATTGATCCGATGACTGCATTGGAAGTTATTGGGATGCAAATAAATTTTTTTTTTTTTTTTTTTATATAGTGCTTTATTTTCAAAACATGACAATAAATTACAGAATAAGAATTCAATTTTAATACACTACTCCTCCTTTTAAGGTAAGGAACCTTGTATTAGGAGTGAGGAGTTGTAGATAATTTTTCATTTCAAATTATACAATTACAAGAAAGAAGCGATTCCAGTTCATTATAAAATATGTACATAAATAATATTTAAAGTTTGAATAAAAAAATTATTAAGAAAAAGAAAAAAGAAAATACATAGACGAGTAAGACTGTCTACGTTATATTAGGCACAATAAAATAAAATTCGCACAGCCTTGTGTGAAATAATAAAATGAAAGCAATAATTTAATGTCTAGAACAATATAAAAATAAGAGAAAAGAAGCATATTAGTAAAAAACACACCTAGCTAAAGCATTATCTTAAGACCAAGGCATAAACCAAAAACAACGAAATAGTGTGTGTGCGAGAGAGAGAGAAAGATAAAGAGATTGAATTTATTGTTAACTCTCGTAATATAATTCTTTCAGTTTTTTTTGAACATTTCTAAATTATGAGCTCTCTTGATGGACCTTGGCAAGTTATTAAAAAGTTTTATTCCTATATATGTATAATGGCTCTGACCTAGTTGCGTCATACGGTTTGGAAGTAACAAAAACTCTTCGCTACCACCTCTCGTTCTACCGGCAGCAAATTCTTTAAATATTTGTATCACCGTACATAATTGATTGACTTGCTCCACTGTTAAAACATTGATTGAACTAAAAAGTTGTTCACTGCTAAATCGTCTAGGCTTGTGCAATAAGATTTTGAGTAAAGACTTCTGCATAACTTTCAGAGGGAGTAAAGCATTTTGTGATGCACAGCCCCATGCAACAATTCCATATTGAATATTAGAATGTATCAAAGCAAAGTAAAACATTCTTTTTGTGTGCTTGGCCAGAAAAGAACGAACCTCGAAGCATATCGGAATAATTTTTCTTAATTTATTTACAACATTTTCAATATGCTGATCCCACCTTAAATGTTGGTCTATGATTACGCCCAGATATTTAGTATTGGTAACTCTCTGCAAAGGAGGGCAAAGGCAGCCAGTTGCACAGTTCATCGAATGAATCGTTACCGTTAGTCCTTCAGGTATCCCACGTTGAGTAGAAGCAAAGGCTATGTACTGTGTTTTTTGTACAGTTAAGGTAAGGGAATTATTTCTTAGCCACTCATTAAGTAAACAAAGGCTATATTCAGTATTAACTTTTACCTCATGCCAGCTATTTGCTTCTATCAAAAGCACTGTATCATCAGCAAAAGATATTAGCTTCCCTTTGATATGTTGCGCAAAGATATCATTTACATAGATCAGAAACAGAATAGGGCCTAGTACAGTCCCTTGAGGAATTCCGTATTCGAAGTTTAAAACTTTACTTTGCTTTCCCAAGATTTTAACATATTGCTTACGGTCTCGCAAATAGTCTTCAATCCATATAATCCATTTTAAATCAAAATTATATTTGTAAAGTTTAGCAACAATCATTTTATGGGGGATGGAATCAAATGCTTTTGCTAGATCTAGAAATATAGCTAATGGTTTTCGTCCTTTGTCCAAAGCTTCTGGAACTAAACCTGTTAATTTTGCCAGCGCATCTTGGGTACTAAATTTTGGTCTGAAACCAAATTGGTTTTCATTTATGAAATTATGCCTATTTAAAAATGTCATTAAACGTTTTTTTGCAAGTTTTTCTATAACTTTGCATATGTTAGACAACAAAGAAATTGGGCGGTAGTTATTAACATCTAATTTACTATTAGCCTTGTGAATTGGTGTTACAATTGCTGTTTTATAAATTTGCGGAAAGATTCCGCAATCGAAACTGAGTGAAGCAAGATGTGCTAGAGGTTTGCTAATAAAAGTTTAAATTTCCTTGAGGCATTCTACTGTGATGTTATCAAACCCTGGGCTCGAGTTGCCTTTCTTATTTTCGATGATTGAAATGACTTCATCCTCAGAACAGGATTAATCATTCCTGGCGATGCAGAATGAAATGATTCACTAGTTGATGTATTAGGGTAACCATTTGCTAAAGTTTTCAAATTTTCTAGATCTTAATATTTGGTGTTTATTTTCACTATAAGATCAATACGATTTGAAAATGCTATGCTAAAATTGCTTACAAAAAAAATATACAAAAACAACCATAGCTGGCAACCCTATCATTGTTTTGAAATTCAATTTCTATTGAATATTGCCTACAACAAGTTTTATTTACCATTTGAATTTCGTTTTGATTCCATTACTCTACTGAAAACTTTAAGGCAAAGAGCTTTATTTTTTTCAGGAATTTTCAAAATTTAAGACATTAAAATTACCATAGCTGGTGGCTCGAACTTAATTTTCCAACCAGATTTCCATCGAACGTGGTTTTAAAAAAGGTTCAGCTACTGTGTGAATTTCGTTAAAATTGAATGACTGAATCAGAATTTATAGGGCTAAAAACAGTTGTGCCAGTGATTTTTCAAAAGGGCACCACTGGCACCAAATTGCCCGCATTTCAAGATCACTTTTATCAGAATTGGTCCTATTGAAAACCAATATATTCCGTAAATTTCAATTTATTCTGATTATCGGATCGTGAGTTTCCGTGAACAGTCGTTTTTGATGCTAAAAATAAAGGTGAATTGGGAAAAAGTTACCAGACGTGCTCATTGTAAAATTTCAAATTTTTTGCTTTGGCTACGTAGAAAAAGCATGAAATTTATATATGCGTAGCCTTTTTTTAGAAGCAACATTTTTTCAGGAGAGTCGATGATTTGAAGGTTTTCACTTTCAGCGACTGCCCTAGCTACAGGGTTGCCAACATACTCATTTATAACTACACAAGCTTACAACTAACTAATACCAATACGTTCTGAAAGTATCACAATGATTTAAAAGCTCTATCAAAAGTTATCGCAATTTGAAAATTTTCAAATTTTCCCGTTCTCTTTTTAGGCGCCTAGCACACACATGGGGTTAACAAATTCCAAAACATTATTCGATTCATATTTAAAGCACGTTCGAATTTTATTAGATTACCTTAGTTTTTGCAAACAATTTTTATGGACGGAATAATAGGTACATTAAAAATATCACTAAACTGGCTGCTGGCGCCAAAGGGTTAAAGATAATTAAAATTTTTTGAAACTTGGACCTATTCTGCATATACATAAATGTATCCTGAAAGTTTCAGCTATATATATATATATATATATATATATATATATATATATATATATATATATATATATATATATATATATATATATATATAATATAGGGAAATATGAATTTTTGGCGAAATCGATTTTAATACTAATGTTCTTCGAACATTAGTAAAAATCAACTGCTGAATTATTTCAAAACTGAATGCAGCCCAAAACAAATTTACCGCTATTTCTTAGAAGGATTGCAGTTTATTTACTATTTTCTTAGAAGTGTACGCAAACTTTTGTTCTTTATTATCTGTGAATATTTTAGTTTTTTGTTAAATTTTTTGTTGAAACTGAAATTTCATGCATTTTCAATAAAATATTTTTGTACAATGGACTATGTTTATTTTGAAATACCATATTTTTTTATTTCTGCTACTTAACAATTTCCCGCTATTATATATGGCTTACGTAGATTTTTGTTCGGCACTGTGTGTGTACGTACAGTGCCTTACAGATTAAATGATGTGCGTACTTTTTACGAAGAAAACTCTGAAAAACTTCCGGAAAATGGGAAATCCTTTTTCTTTAAACAAACATTTCAGCTTGAGGTTTCGTAAATTATTCCCAAAAAAAAATCCAAACAGCACAAAGAAAAATTCATCACAAACATCAAATTTCACCTCATAGCTTAAGTGATGCGCTATTGAATGAGCACACATATAACGGTGTGCTTTACACATCTCTGCATTTTCATTGTTATTCTAGCCGTAGACTGCGATAAGGATTTCTAGTGAAATTTCGTTACCACTTGGACTGATCAGTAGAAGTAGAAATAAACCGTTTATTTGAAA
This sequence comes from Nemotelus nigrinus, assembly GCA_947369275.1. NCBI lineage: Eukaryota > Metazoa > Arthropoda > Insecta > Diptera > Stratiomyidae > Nemotelus > Nemotelus nigrinus. Next base: position 20,958 of record CANBKX010000367.1, read on the forward strand.
ATGGGTCGACAAACAACAATTGAAGAGCGTGAGCTCATTATTGAACATTACAAAAAAGAAAAAAATCTAGCGCACCTGAGCCACTAGAAAATTAATTTTTGAAGAAATTGTCTTTGAGTGACAAAAAGATGTGGAAAGACGTAATTCACTTTTTTATAGAATCATGTCGACCATTCCTACAAAGCTACAGAACTCAACTATAACACAAACGATGACAATGTTCAGTGCTGGCAACATTTTTCCAACGAAGCAGCAATAAGTTAACCTTAACAAGCTCATACTTAAATCAACTTATCCTTTGAATTTCGTTCTCAGCGGAGGATTTCATCGAAAGTTTTAGCGGTTAAACGTTGTTTGAGGCTGCCATCCGAAAAATATTCAAAACTCGGAAAATTTAAAAACGAGTTTCTTATTTTTATAGAGCTTTTTAGAGAGCTTGAGTAGCCTAGTGGGTAGAGCACTGACTTCTTGCGTGTGGGGTCTCTGGTTCGAATCCAGGTTCTTACGAGGGTCTGCGCACCAAGCTTTGAGTTCACCTAGCTTTGATTAGGTACCTGATTTAAATCAGGGGTAAAGTGAGTCGTGGAACTAATCGCTCCACACTCGTATCTACAATGGTTCAAAAAACTATTATGAAACTCTCTACCAGCTTCAACCCCTAGATCCGTACAAGGGTTGTCGTGGGATTGCTTTGCTTCTTATTTTTATTGCAAATGCTTTGCATATGAGTATGTAATTTGATGCATCTGTTGATGCAATAGTTACGAAAATGGCTAAAGCTGGCTACTCTGTGTCAGTAGAAGAGCAAAATATATGCATACCAAATCTGCTTCACGTTAAGCTAAACCCAACCAGTAAATTTCGTTTCGATTGAATCATTGCGCTGGAAGTTATACGCGTGAAAAGAATTTTAAGGGATACAATCATCAAACCTTTTCAAATTTTTAAAGCGTTAATATATGTTGTTAATTTTCATTGCAGGATCGTTCTCGTTTGCAAATCTAATGACATAATCGCGCAGTAAAGAAATTCCAAAAATATACAAAAATGGTCATAGCTGGCAGGCCTTTCATGATTTTTTAACGAAATACCTATGACTTTTGGTTCACAGTAAAGTCTATTTATTGCATAAAATTCGTTTTGATATCATGACTGCACCGGAAGTTATAGGGGAAAAAGCTTTATTTTGCTGAGCAAATTTGCAAGATTTAAGAGACAAAAATCACCATAGCAGGCAACTCTATTCTAATTTTTCAGCCAAATTTTCACCTAAAATATGATTCAAATACTATGTGAATTTCGTTTAAATCTGATGGCTAAATCGAAGTTATAGGCCAAAAAGCTGTTTTTTTTCTCAGTAATTTTTCAAGATGGTACCACTGCCACAGGGTTGCCGTCATTTCAAAATCACTTCTATCAAACCTGATCCTAGTTAATACCAACCTGTCCTGTAAACTTCATTATGATCGGATAATCCGGTCGCCAGTTCTCGTGAACAGAGCTTTCGAGTGCTGAAAAAAGAGGTAATTTGGTGATGGGTTGCCGTTCTTGTGCAACTCGGAATTTTAAAAATTTCAAATTAACATGATGCACAAAGGTTAAAATTTATCAATGATTTGAATTTTTTGTCAAAAATCAAAAAATTTTCAGGAGGGTCAATGATTTGAATAATTTTTTTTTCAGGAGCCTGCCGCAGCTGCAGTGTTACCCGTACTAACTTGGAAATCTTCATATGTTTAATTTTAGTCAACATAATAATGTTCTGTAAATTTCACGACAATCCAATGTTTTTGTGAGAAGTAATGGCAAATCAAAATTTAAAAAAAATCCTTGCCTATTTTTAGGCACACTGCACCCACACACGGCTCAAAATTTCCAAGTTTTTGTCATAGGCAAGCTTAAAACAAAACAAGTTTTCATTTTCAATATCTTTTTGGAACAAAAATTCACGCTGCTTGGAAATATAGGAATACTTCAAAATTCACTAAAACACTCGCCGCCGCCAAAAGGTTTAAAATATCTGAATTCTAGTGAGTCATGGACCTATCTTTTATATGCATCTACTTTCTCCAAAAGTTTCAGCTCAATCCGATTGGCCACTCTAGAGATTATCTCCCTTAATCACTTTGCTGATATATATATATATACTTAGTCCTGCCATAAGTTCTGTCACATAATTTCTCACATTGGCAACAACTTTATTTTATGAGTGACATTTCAATATCGGCCAGTTTTATAAACGTCATAATGTTGTTGACAGTTGATGGTCATTTAAAGTTTGTTCGTTAACGTGTGCAGATGGAATGGGGTGTAATAGAAAACCGAATTGCAGTGATATCACTACATAAGTGTGGAAAATCCGCGAGTGAAATTTTCAAGTTGTTGTGCCCGTTAAAAATAACGCAAAGATTTGTGTATCGTGCGATCCAGAGATATAACGAGATCCAGACTATTGAAGATCGACCTCGTTCTGGACGTCCACGTGATGTACGTTCTTCTGCTGCCATCAAAGCGGTCGAGAGTCGAATTCGTCGAAATCCGCTTCGTAAACAACGAATCATGGCTCGAGAGATGAACATCTCCACCCGAAGTATGTCTCGCATCATAAAATTGGACCTCGGGATGAGTGCCTTTTGACGATCAACGGGACATTTGCTGACTGAGCAGTTGAAGCAAATTAGGAGCACCAGATCGAAAGAGCTCCTTCGGCGGTACGGCAACAACAAACATCGAGAATTTTTATTTACCGATGAAAAAATTTTTACGGTGGAGGAACATTTCAACCGCCAAAATGATAAGGTGTATGCCCACAGCTCCAGAGAAGCCCGAGAAGTTGCCACTAGGGTACAGCGAGGACATCATCCAGCATCAGTCATGGTATGGTGGGGTGTCAGCTACGAAGGGGTCACCGAGCTTCATTTTTGCGAAAAAGGCGTAAAAACTGCAGCGAAAAATTATCAAACGGACATCCTGGAGGGATGTGTGAAGCCGCTGAACTCTACGCTATTCAACAACCGACATTGGGTTTCCCAGCAAGATTCTGCGCCAGCCCACAAAGCTCGAACCACACAAGCGTGGTTGGAAACCAATATTCCAGAGTTTATAAGGGCGACGGAATGGCCTTCTGGGAGCCCAGATTTGAATCCCTTGGACTACAAAGTGTGGGCGGAGTTAAAGTCCATGGTGTGCACGAGACGACACCCAAATATCGAGAGCCTTAAGCGATCTTTGACAGAAGCAGTAGCTAATTTTCCGCTAGAAACAGTGCGTACTGCTATCGATGACTGGCCCAACAGATTAAAGAGCTGTGTAAAGGCTAAAGGCGGCCACTTTGAATAATTTGTTGCTTATTTTACTTCCATTAGTATGCCTAAATAAAATATATTTTCCTTTGTCAAAAACTCTTTTTCATTTATACAAAAATTGCCCATACAAGTGTGACAGAACTTATGGCACGACTATGTATATATATATATATATATATATATATATATATATATATATATATATATATATATATATATATATATATATATATATATATATATATATATATATATATATATATATATATATATATATATATATATATATATATATATATATACATAAAGAAATATGAATTTTCGGCGAAACGAGTTTAATACTACTTTTCTTCGAAAATTTGTAAAAATCGGAAAGATATAGCAAAAATCACATGCGAATCAAAGTCTACCGTCTAGCATATAATTGAGCGATTTGTTCATGAAAATCGCATAAAAAATAAGTGAAGAACAGCGTGCAATAAAATATTTCTCCCTTCCGATTTTCTCTGGATTGAAGGACAGGTGAAAAAATACCCAATATGAGCGCACTAAAACAAGCGTAGGAAGCGAAGAAATTTTTAATAAGAAGTGGAACCCAGAAACCATAAGAAGACTCTAAAGGGATTCAAACCCTTTATTAGTGCTAGAAATAAGGCAAGAAGAATGTTCCTAGTGAACATTTAATAAAAGGTTCAACTTTCTGGGATACCATTCTTTTCGTAGGTGACAGCAACTTTAAGCAAACTTTTAGATCACCTAGCCTCAACCCAACTAATTTTGTACATGTGTACTCTTTACATGGTTATCTAAGCAGCTTGAGCAAATATAAAAACCATATTGGAGGCATCAACATTAATATTTCCGACTACAAACTTTCGCATCTATGCTCAGACTATGTTGATACCATTATGAACTTTAGTTTTAATGAAAATTTATCTGGGGCAACTCGGGCTACTTTAAATGGTTCTTCATGCATAGATCATATTTTCTGCAAACACTCCAATGAATGTCAATTTCCACCGGCAGTTTATCAGTCAAACATTACTGATCATTTTAGTGTCTTGGCTAAGATAACTTTTAGAAATACTCAAATTGGGCGAATTTCTGAAAAGACTCAAATAATTCATACACTAGATTACGCCAAACTTAGAAACATTATTGGCAGGGAGAGATGGCTAGATTTATACTCTTGCAAAGATGTCAATAGGGCTCTCGACAATTTTTACACAATCTTGAAATGTGCTATTGAACAGTCCACGAAATAAACAACTCGCATATAAGCATGGGCAACCCCAGGAACACTCAAATCTATAAGATATAGGGATAAACTAGCAAGGCTAATAAGAAATCAACCATTTAATGATTCACTGAAAACGCAGTATAAAAGGTACAGGAACAAGCTCAATTCCATAATAAGCTAGGATTAATTTTCTGAAAAAAGAAATCGGAAAATTACGTGATAATCCAAGGAAGTTATGGAAAAAGATCAACAAATTAACTTCTGGTTGTATGACAAAGAAAAGAATCAAAAAAATGAATGACAAGCAAGGAAATGTTGTTGAAAACGAGGAAATAATTTGCAATATTCTAAACGAGCACTTTACAAATATTGGTGAAAATATTGCCTCTAGGATTACCTGTGATAATAATTCTTCCATACCGCAGCAAAATGATTCCGCGACTTTTACTACAAATTAACAGCCTATTGATAGCTCTGAGATTCTTATGCGTATTCGAAATCTTGGAGATAACAAGTCGTCTGCCTTTGATAAAATAAGTACAAAAATACTAAAAAATGGATGCCAATTAATTGTTGAACCTATAACATTTATACTTAGCATGGTCTTGACTAAAGCGGATTATCCAAACAGGCTAAAATATGCAACTATTGTCCCGCTTTACAAAGAAGGGATAATAATGTTCGATGAACAGTAGAAGAATCGTGCAGATTTTGAGTGCATATTCTACAACGTTTGCTCTAGCCTGCTTTGAGTGCAAAATCACATTGATTTCAGCAATGCATTTAAACTCAAAAGGTGGAAAGGTTTTAGCACTAAAACTTGCATTATTTTCCAGTTTAAGGAAA
>CANBKX010000368.1:0-17231 GCA_947369275.1 Nemotelus nigrinus
AAGCAATCCGAGGAGCTGGGATGGGAATCGTTTCACGACGGGTCGATCGCTGTCCTCGATACTGGAGCCACGCATAAAGAAAGACACCTGCGATGATTCCAATTAGCAACAGGTTGGTGTAACCAAGACTGTAATGATGGGTGTCGTGGATCGTTCCCCTTGTGAGATGGGTTTCGCTCTGGTGAAGTTGTTTTAGCTGAGACTGCAGCCTCAGAAGATCTTCGGTGGTATTAGAATGGATCTTCAGGAGCGATGGGTGTAGCGGGGACTTCGTAGTGGCGATGAAATCGGTGATATTGCTTGATAGGTTGAACGAGAAGTCCAGCCTGCCGGCATGTTGAGCGTTAGCTTGCAGAATGACTACTTCGTCAGTTAGTGTGCAGCCGCGACTAATATTGAGGATACCGGATCCGCTAAGGGTCCACGTGATGACCGTGTGCGCGCATACTATTCGAAGGTTGGTTTCTTGCGCCAAGACGTAAAGCCAGTGATTCGGGGTGGATAGTTGTATCCAGGTGGGAAGTTCACAATGAGTGGTTGCGTGGCAAACCGCGGTTGCTGGCATTTGAGTGAGGATGGCCATCTCGCATCTACTGACATTGGATGTTTTGCGGAGTAGGGGATGTTGCTGTATGCAGATATGGTGGTTTTGGTGTAATACAGTACAGTGGGATGCTTCAGCGTCTGACATGGGATAAAAGAGATCTCTCTGTAAGTTGACCACAAGTAGCGATGATGAAGGAACTATTGTCATAAATGTGTTGTTGATCTTAGACGGCATCGGTATTATGCGGAACAGCTCATACGTATCTTGCGGGAACAATGGTAGTGCCAACTTGAAGATCAATTTTTCTCGGACTACTGCTCCTTGGATTGAGAGAAGGCTGTAGAGTTTTGCCAGGCTATTGTGAATCGTAGGTAGGCGTAGCGTAGGAGGAAGATTGTCTCTGATAATCGTTAATTGCTTTGCGAGTTGATTGGGTGCAAGGAGCATCGGGTTGACCTTGCCGTAGTGGGAGTCCGTTACGACGTCTATGAGTGTTGATTGCATGCGGCTGTATTTTGACACGAGGAGAATTACTCGGGCGGATAATGAGTTGAAGTGCTCCAATATTCTATGCTCCTGCAACTCGGACTCGATCTGATTTAGGTGAAGGCTGGTTCTGTTGAGGTAATCCTCGAATTCTTGCATCTGCTCTTGGAGAACTTGATGGGACTTTCTCATGATATTGATCGTGGAGTCGATGATGGAAGTCTGGTTGCGCAATAGCTCATGTAGGTGTATTTCGTTGTCCTCTAAGTTTTGGATAGTAGCGGCCATTCCTTCCGCATAAGTGGAATCCAGAACTCCAAATAGTGAAGACACCACATTGCCTACTATGTTGAAAGGGGCCCTTCGCTTTCTTGATCTTGGGGCATTATGTAAAAGTTCGTTGGCCCGGTTTAACTCTTGCATCGCTTCGGTGAATAGCAGGACCGTAGAGTGACAAAAGTGTCCATCCGCCAGTTTTCCACAAAGGCTATCGAGATTTCTGATGCCCTGCTCTATCGTGTATGCCTCCCTCCAATAGTTGGTCATATTGTAGTAGACAATAAGATTCCAATGATTTACCACTAAGTAAGTGTAGCCAATTTTTTAAAATATAAGCCCGGGTTGTGCTCGAAGGGTGTAATAGTGATCGGCGAATGTGCCGGAGCGGTTGGAAGTAAGCAGCACATAAGTACTAAGCATAGTGCATTAGTGCCTGTCAGTCGTCTTCGTTTTGGGTGTGAGGAAACCTTGGGCTGTTCGGAAGATGGGTGTGATTTCGGACCGCGAGAAGAGCCTTCGCCAGGATCATATTGCTCTTGCGATGTCGGAATGTCACAGTCCACAGCTGGAGTTGCGGATTCGTTTGATGTGCTCGCTTCGTTCATGGACTGGTCGTCACTGAAGGGTTCATCGCTTGCGACTTCAACAGGCAATGGAGCTATCCTGTGAATCGGGCGTTTGAAAGTGCCACTAGCGGTCTTGACAATGGCGACCCGAACCAACCCGTCTCTGCCCTTGATGGTTTCGACAATTCGAGCGAGTGGCCATTGAAGAGGAGCGAGGTTGTCCTCCTTTAGTATAACCATGGTGCCAGGTGTAACGTTCTGGCATACTTCTTTCCACCGGTGCCTTTGCTGAAGTTCACTGAGGTATTCGTTCGTCCATCGCTGCCAGAATTGGTTCTTGACTTGGAGAATTCGATGCCATTGATGAAGTGAGCTTCCCTTGTGAAGCTTGCAATCAGCCTCAGGGATGCTAGTTAGAGGCTCTCCTATCAAAAAATGACCAGGAGTTACGGCCGTTAGGTCATTAGCGTCGGAGGACATCGGTGTTAGTGGGCGTGAGTTTAGAATAGCCTCAACTTCGGTTACGACCGTCTCCAACTCCTCATGGGTCAGTGGAACGTTTTGGAGGCTTGCGGGCAGAAGGTGTTTTGCAGACTTCACTGCTGCCTCCCACAATCCTCCAAAGTGTGGAGCTCGAGGTGGGATGAAATGAAAGTCTGTCCCCTTTGAGGTGCAGAATCGTGAGATAGCTTCTTCACCCTTCACAGTGTAAATTGCTTCATGAAGTTCTTTGAGTTGGTTGTGTGCCCCCATGAAGTTGGTGGCATTGTCGCAATACAAATCGCGACAGTTTCCTCGTCTGCCGGTGAAGCGCTTAAGTGCTCCAATAAATGCCTCCGTGGTCAAGTCGCTTACGACCTCTAGATGAACCGCCTTCGTGGAAAAACAGACGAAAACCGCTACGTAGGTCTTTTTTGGTCCCTTTCCTCTGATCTTGAAGTGGGTCTTGAACGGGCCACAGAAGTCAACCCCTGCATTCAAAAAAGGTCTGGCCGATTGTACTCTCCTGGCTGGTAGGTTTCCCATCAATTGCGATAAGAGCTTTGGTTTGGCTCGTTGACACAATACGCAACCAAGGACAATCGATCGCGCAGTAGTCTTGCCCTTTATTGGCCAGAACCGTTGGCGTGTGATCGCCAACAATCCTTGTGGCCCGACATGAGCGTGGCTGCAATGTATGTCCGTCATCAGCATTTTACACACGGGATGATTGTAGGGTAAAAGCATGGGATGTTTAGCGTCATAAGGTAGTTGGGACTCTTCCAAACGACCGCCCACCCTAATGATCCCCTTCTCGTCCAGGAATGGCGTAAGGGTGGCTACACTACTTTGTGCCGGTACTGATCCCTTCTGTTTAAGCGCCGCCAATTCTTCACCGAAACACTGAGCTTGGATAACCTTCAGTATTGTTTTTGTAGCTGCGTCTAGTTCGGCGGCCGTTAAGTGTTTGGAGGCTACTTGCGGTGTTCGCTGGGCTCTTGCCTTGAACCGGAGCAGGAGCGCGGTTATTCGTGTCAGCCGCTGAAAGGAATTTTTGTGATTGATGCGCTCCCAGATGTTGTCGTCTGCTGAGCTGGTTAAGACTGACTTGGACGGTCGCATCTCCAGAGTAGTTTCCAATCTTTGTGGTTGGGATGGCCATGATCTTTCTGGTCCATGCAGGAAGAAAGGGCCATAGAACCAAGTTGGGTGCTCTTTCAGTTTTCCGGGCGACACTCCTCGTGACACTAGATCAGCTGCATTGTGAGCGGTAGGCACATGACGCCATTGCCTAACCGATGTTATCTCCAAAATTGCTGCTACGCGATTTGCCACATAAGTGTAGTAAGATGAAGACTGCGAATGCAGCCAAGCCAGGACAATTTCTGAGTCAGTCCAGAAAGTGCAAAGGCGGTCGCTCCATCGTAGATCCCTTTGCACCTTAGTAGCTAATTCGGCTGCCAGGAGAGCCGCTTGTAGCTCCAGCCGGGGAATGGTGGTGGTAGCCGTTGGCGCTACCTTTGATTTTGCGCACAGCAAGCGGATGGTGATCGTGTGATCTGGGTTTTCTGCTCGAACATACACTGCAGCTCCGTAAGCTTTTTCTGAAGCGTCGCTGAACACGTGCAGCTGTATATTATGGGGCGTCTTATGGGCAAACAAGTGCCTTGGGAATTTTATGTCGGCTAAAGTTCTTAGTTCTTCCCGGAATCTTGTCCATTGAGAATGGATCTCTTGCGGTACTGCTGCATCCCAGTCGAGTTTCAGGATCCAGAGATTCTTGAGAATGATCTTTGCTCTGATAATAACGGGACTCAGCATTCCAAGAGGATCGAAGAGATGAGCGATGTCAGATGAAATGGATCTTTTCGTGACGGTTAGACGATCAGGCCAGCAAGTTTTGATGCAAAATTCGTCGGATGTGGGCAGCCAAGTTAGCCCCAGTGTTTTAACATGAGTTTCGTCAGGCATTTCGAGCTCAAATTGAACTGCGCGGTCCTCGGTTGGAACATCTTGAAGGAGCTGAGAATGATTGGCACACCATTTCCTCAGATGAAATCCACCGCGTCTCAAAGCTTCGATGAGCTGGTCCTTTGTTTCGAGGCTTTGACCCAGACTGTCCGATCCTGCCATGATATCATCCACATAAATGTGCCGTTGAATGACTTCCGCACCCTGCGGCATTGACCCTTCTACCTGGGCCGCGAGGCGCTGCAAGCACTTGATGGCCAAGTAAGGTGCTGTAGTGATGCCGTAGGTGACAGTGCAGAGCCTATAGTACCGGATAGGTTCCGCGGGTGAATCTCGCCAGATGATTAATTGATATTTCTGATCATCTTTGTGCATTCGTACTTGCCGGTACATCTTTTCAATGTCCGCAGTAAAAGCGAATCGCGGCACGCGAAATCGGAGCAGAATAGAGAACACGTCTTGTTGAAGAGAAGGTCCCGTGTGCAGGATATCGTTGAGGGACACATTGGCCGAAGTTTTGGCAGAGGCGTCAAAAACTACTCTGAGTTTAGTAGTTGTACTTGTACCCAGCCGCAAGTATTCTTGCATGAACTCCGTGTATTGCAACCGAAGATTCGAATCCTTCATTAATTTTTGTTCTAATGCCCGAAAACGCAATAACGCTAGGTCCTTGGATTCACCTAGTGTCGTGGGATCTGAGGCAAAAGGTAGCTTCACAGTGAAACGACCATCATCTCCTTGAGAAGTTGTGTGAGCGAAATAGGCCTCGCATTTTCGTTCGTGGGGAGTTAGGGTGGAGGTAGGCTTCGCTTCATCTAATTGCCTATAGGATGTCGCTTGCTGCTCCATTTGCATGGCCTCTTGACTATTTATGCCGCACACCAGAGGAACTGATGGATAGTTGGTCACCTTTCCACCAATCACGCAGCCAAAGACGGTGTTTTGAAGAGTGGGGAGTGCTTCCCCTAGTTTGATCTGCCCAATGGACAGAAGATCAAAGTATAGTTCGGCGCCAATTAGCAGATCAACGGATCTGGGTTGATGGAAGTGCGGGTCGGCCAATTCAAGATTGGCGGGAATTTTCCACGATGAAGGGTTAATCGGGTGCACTGGCTGCTGGTTGATGATGGTAGGCAGTATGAAAGCTTCTAGCCGTGTGGTAAATCCTGTCGTTCTGGAGTGTAGGTCAAGACTGACCCGAGCCTGGGTTGTTTGACTACTTTGTCCAATACCACGAACGCATAGCTCCTCTCGAACGCTGGTTAATCCTAGTTGCGAGGCTAGTCTCTTGGTTACGAAGTTGAGCTCTGAACCACAGTCTAACACGGCACGGCACGTTTTTAACCTTCCATCTGCAGCTTTCACCTGCAGAAGCACGGTGCTTAGCAACACGCTATGTGAATGATTTGGGGCTAGGTCCGCTGCTAGTGTGGTTGCGCTCTTCACCACTTTGTTTTCTGAAGAGGAGCGTTGGTTACCGTTGCCCGACGGTTGGGTGGTGCTCTGTGGAGTAATGCCCGATTGTTTCTCTTGCGACTGGTGATTTGTACTGCGCCGGCCTGATGTCGTCGGATGAAGCAATGTGTGGTGTTTGCTTGAGCATTTCTTGCAGTGGCTGGCTGGACAATTACTGGCAAGATGACCCTGTTTGAGGCAGTTGTAGCACAGGTGTTTGTCTTGTACTATTTGCGCTCGGGCCTTGACGCTCTGCGATGCAAAGGTACTGCATCGGTATATCGAATGTGTCTGACTGCAAACTGGACACACTTCGCTTCCAGGGGCTGTAACCAGTGAGGATGGTTTGCCTGTTCTAGGGGAGGCAACGGACGGCGATCGGTTGCCTGCCGCCTCCAAACTTTGGAATCGCATTTCCAGGAACTTGAGAAAGTTCTGAATGGTATCTATTTCCCGCGGCTTTTCCAGCTTCTGTTCATAGAGCAGCAACGTACTCCTGTCTAACTTTTTCAGCAATAAATGCAACAGTAGAGGGTCCCACGAGACGATGGAAATCCCCATGTTTTTGAGTCCAAGAAGGCACTCATTAGTGACGTCGTGAAGAGACTTGATGGCCGATATAGATTCGCTGGACAAAGCAGGCTGCGAGAATAGCTTGTTCAGTAAACTATTGACTAGCAGACGTTGGTTGCCATATCGATCGTTCAGAATGCCCCACGCATCGTTGTAATTTCCGTCAGAAATTGGAAGATGTTGGATCAATCGCTTTGCTTCACCAGTTAGATGGGCAAGCAAATAGTACATCCGTTGTGAAGGACTTATAGGTTGACAGTGGACCAGCTGCGTGTAGAGCTCCTTGAAATGGGTCCACTGATGATAATCCCCGTCGAAGATGGGCAGCGTAATCTTGGGCAGTTTAATTGGCTCAGCCAGTATGCGCGGCGTCTCGTGTTGGTCGCCTGATCGGTGGGGATGGGACAACTTCCGCTGCAGGTTACTAATACATTCCAGTAGTTCAACCTGCACTTGATTGAATTCTTGTGCGCTGTAGCCCATGGCTTCGACTTCGTCTGACGCAGCACTCTCCCAAATTTCACTATCTGTTTTGGACAGCTGCTGGCAGTAACCCTCTATCAGCTGCAACTTAAGCTGAAAGTATGAGTCTGGAGTCTGTTGTGACGACTTCTCATGAACATCTCGCAGAGCGAAGCGAATGTTGCGTATGAGAGCCCTTTGTCGTCGAATTGATTTGATGACGGTTGCATCAGTTTTGACATCATCGGTGTTCGACACCCTGAACCTTTCAGGGGGAACTGGTGAAGCCTTGCGAACGTAAGGTGGGCCGGGGGCCAAGCGTTCTCGCAAGGTTGCAATTAGCGCGGTTGCGTTCTCGTGAACGGTCTGCATGGATTCGAAGAACCTCTGCTGAATGTACGGATGCAATGGGTTTGCATCCACTAGCTGCTGCTCCACTATCGCCTGATGGTTAGTTTGGAATTGGGACCAAGCGTCGTTTAGCTCGCGTTCCGCCTTGTCCAAATAAGCGCCATTCTTCCTGTCAGTGGGGTCCTTTTTCAATCGCCGAAGAACCGCTTGGATAACGGCGCCCAACTGCGACTGTTCCTGTGTCAGCTCCTCGAAACTCGCCATGTTGAGAATCGCAAGAGCAAAGTGTTGAAATTATCGCCTGGAGTGCAGAACCAAAGAAATGAAAAATGAATCTCGCCGGGGCCTCCAATGTTTTTATATAGCGACTCAGGGATTTCTGAGGCCGCTTGAAGCCCAGATGCAAGATCTGGACTTCCACGGTAAGGTGTAAGTGCAGTACTTATACCTCAATACGTCGATGTTCTTCGATGAACTAGATTCACTATCTAATCCGCTTGTAATCCTTTTGGTCGTTGGTCTGCGTATTTACTATCGCCTGGTACTGAATGAAAACAACTTGTTCGAATTCTGATACGAGAAAGAGAGCTCTTTATTACTGACGAGTTCTTAAATAAGAAAAAATTGCTTATCCTAACAATTATAAAATGAACAAACTTCTCAATATTCGTGCCATTGAGAAATCATCCAAGAGTGTCAGCAGATTCCATCCCAGGCGATGGATACGTAATCGCGCATGAACGATAGAATGCATGCAAGTCAGCATATTTCATGCCGTCGCGATCCCATCATTGCTTGATGGTTGATGCTATGCTCGTGTGCATAGTCAGCAAAACGCGAAGTAATCGCGACTACATTGTAGCTCGTGGGTGAAATTCTTCATGATGTGACTATGCGCGTGTGCATAGTCAGCAAATACAATGCAATCGCGACCACATTGTCGCCTGTGGATGGAACCAACCGACGCGCATGCATGGTCAGCAAATAGGCTAAAGATATCGTTCGAAATCGGCGAAGTATCGAACAATATATATATATATATATATATATATATATATATATATATATATATATATATATATATATATATATATATATATATATATATATATATATATATATATATATATATATATATATATATATATATATATATATATATATATATATATATATATATATATATATATATATATATCTATATATATATATATATTTATAAATATTGTACGGCGTACAGCTAATTAATTAAGCATGACATGTATCTATATATTAGCTAGAACTATATTTGTAATCTTTCACTTTCATCAAAAAATGATATGTATCTATATAATAGCTTTAACCATATTTGTAATTTTATATTCGTAATTTTCAGTTTCTCAATAATTTCTCATAACGTAATAGCATTCATGCATACATACATTCGCACCTATCATGCATCAAAACATAACAAGTCTGCATAACTCAGACTTGTTATTCTCGCAGGATATATGACACCTATTAAAATAACAAAATAAATTCACGGCCATGGTCGAATGTATGTATGCAATATGCAGCATAAGCGATGTATAGATGGTTATGAAATATGCTGACGCACTGCGCGGGCATCAAAGCGTGAGAACATTTTTCTAACGTAGAATTAAGTTAAGTTAGGATAAATAGACTTGTGATAGTTTAAATTTAGGCAGTCTGAATAAACCTCTGGTGAACAGCACATCAAGTTATTGTTTTCGTTATATTTACATTGGTCCTTCGAACCTCTGGTGAACTTAGAGTCATCAGGAAGAACTATATTTTTTCGCCTTTACAATTGCAGTCTGACGAACAATAGTGTCGTCGGATACTTTGCTATTTTCTTCTATATTTTCTTCTTCTAATTGCAATCTGTCGAACAATAGTGTCGTCAGAAACATTGTGATTTCTAATCTTTGTTTTGCAACCTAGCGAACAATAGTGTCGTTAGAATACTTGCAAATTTCTAAATTTTGCATTCTGTCGAACAATAGTGTCGACAGAAATAATTGCATATATTCTATTTGTTTCTTCCTATTCTATCTTTATCACCGCACCGAAATCGATCAAAAGCACTGGAGTCATTTGCTGGTCATTGGAAAAAGATTGCGTGCAAATTGTAATCGCTGCGATACCATATCAAAGCGATTCAAACGGTTAATTTCTTGGTTGTTGGACATCAAGTCAATTGATTGTTGGATATCTCGCACCGAAAAGTTCAAACAATGGAAGAACTTATTCGCAAGCAGGGCGATGATGGAAAAAAAATTCAAAAGCTGTTAGTGAATTTTAAGAAAGATTCTGCTTCTCGTAAAACAAAGCAGTACGTAGAAACTCGGCTGCTGCAATTAAACAATATCTGGGCAAATTTTGAAGAACGGCACGAAGAGCTGGAATCGGTTCAAGACCAACCAGTTACCCAAAAATATTTCGGTGAGAACTTTTTCGGAAAGGTAGAAGCTATGTATGAGCAAGCGAAGCAGGCAATGGAAGAAGCCATTAAAGTTGACATTGAGAAACAAAATAATTCCGAAAAAGCTGCAGAGCTCATCCATTTAGTGAATAAGCAAATGGGTTTAGTAAGATTAACTGAACAGTTAATAGAAAAAACAAAGCGAGAATTGTTTACGAAAACCTCTAGCGGATATTTCAAACAAACGCTGAATCTTCTTACTAGCTATTGGAATCGTGTCATCAGCAACCACGAAGAAATAGTGGGCTTTGGTGAGATTGACCATACCTACTTTGAGGATGAAGTATTCATAAAAGCAGAAAATGCATACCAAGAAGTGATGATTGAGCTGCATGATCATCAGTCAAAGGCGAATTCAAATTATCAAAATCCAGGTGAAAATCATGTTCGACTTCCTCGAATAGACATCCCAACTTTTAACGGTGATTATTTGAAATAGCAATCCTTTAAGGATCTGTTCAGTGAACTCATACACAAAGATGAGAAGTTAACGAATGCCGAAAAATTGTTTTACTTAAAAACTAATTTGCAAGGTGAACCAAGTGAGATATTGCAGCATCTCGCAATAACGACCAAAAATTATGATACGGCCTGGAGTATCCTAAACAAAAGATATAGCAACCAACGCACATTAGTCTCGGTTCACTTACGCACATTAATCGAACAGCCTTCACTGACCAAGGAGTCAGTAAGAGGACTGAAAAAACTTCATGACACAACGATAGATTGCCTAGAAGCTATTAAAAGTTTGGATATTGACATAACGAATTGGGATCCAATTATTGTTTTCATATTACAGCAAAAATTGGACCATGAATCTCGTCGTGCTTTTGAGCAGAACCTCATAAATCCAAGAGACATTCCGAAAATTAAAAACATTCTTGATCACATTGAAACGCGATTTCAAAGTTTAGAAGCAACGGAGTCGCCGAGAAACAACTATTTCAACAAAAGTGCTGATAAAATAATCAAAGTACATTACAGTACAGTCAAAAATTCGACATGTGCTATTTGCAATGATCGTCATAAAATATATAGTTGTGAAACATTTACCAAACTAACAAGTCAACAGAAATGGGCTGCGATTCGACAAGCTGGGTTATGTTCGAATTGCCTGACAAAAGGCCACTCAGGAGTTCAGTGCAAGAGCTTCAAAACGTGCAGAGTGTGCAATAAAAAGCATCATACGCTTCTGCACTCAAACAAATGTACACAACAAACAAGCAGCGAAGATAAAAAACTGAAACAACAAAGATCGGAAACATGCACGTTAGAGAATAAACCCGCTACTTCATTAGCAGCACACATAGCCGAAAACTCTCAGCGTGATGTGCTTTTAGCAACTGCAATCATACGAGTGGTTGATAAAAACAGAACAAGTACACTTCGAGCTTTGATAGACCAAGGAGCACAAGGCTCTTTCATAACAGAAGATGCCACTCAAAGACTACGCTTACCCAAGACAAGAGTTTATACGACACTATCTGGGATAGGCAAAAACAAAGTTGAAATACAAAGCGCAACACGAATAGAAATTCGACCAAGGTTTACATCAGAATTTTGTATTCAAACAAATGTCCTAGTATTGAAAAAGCTAACCAACGTCTTACCAGCTAAAAATATTGTTCAATCAGGCAAATGGGAACATATTCAGGGTCTTACATTGGCAGATCCACAGTATAACATATCACGGAAAGTGGATATGATTCTAGGAGCCGATATCATGGGCAAAATATTGCTCAACAAAGTAATTCGTGGGGCCCCAGGCTCGCCCATAGCGCAAGAAACCGAACTTGGTTGGATTTTATCTGGAGAAATCGAAAATGTTAATCCCAGTCCCGAAATACGTTGCCTAGTGTCTGAAGTAGATATCATCAACGACTTGCATAAATTCTGGGAAATAGATGAAGTACACAAAACGGCGATACTGACAAGTGAAGACATTGAATGTGAAAATCACTACAAACAAAACGTGCGTCGAAGGGCAGATGGTCGATACACAGTGAGAATACCATTTCGCGTAAGCCCAGCAACTCTTGAAAATTCAAACGGAAGTCGATCGTTGGCAATCGCACGACTACTCCAAATGGAAACTAAAATTTAAACAGAAGGTGGACTTTGCTGCAATGTACAAAGATTTCATCCATGAGTATATGCGTTTAGGTCACATGGTTCCCGTCACTGACGATAGCGAGACAGGTTATTACTTACCACATCATGCGGTAGAAAAAATCGATAGCTCTACCACCAAGTTGAGAGTGGTTTTCGATGCCTCCGCTAAGCGAAACAACTCGAAGAGTCTTAACGACATAATGATGGTTGGTCCGCAATTACAACAGAACTTAACCAGCATATTACTCAGATGGAGGAAACACAAATTTGTGTACTCAGCGGACATCGAAAAGATGTATCGCCAAATAAATGTTGACGTACGAGATCAAGAGTACCTAAAAATCGTTTGGAGGGATTCGGAAAAACAGAAGTTTTCTGATTACAAGCTAACGACAGTGACATATGAAACAGCCGCTGTGCCATTTCTGGCCATACGAACTTTACACCAATTGGCCACGGATGAGCAAAAGAACTATCCATTGGCTGCTCATATCCTAGTGAATGATGCTTACGTAGACGACATCCTTTCTGGTGGTAATTCAGTTCATGAAGTCATAAGGTCGAGTAAACAACTGTGTAAACTACTGGAATCAGGAGGATTTACATTGCGAAAATGGTCGAGTAACTGTCCAGAATTACTCAAAGGTATTCCACATGAGTCAAAAGAGATAGGAACGGAAGTTGATATTGACCAATCTAAGAGCATAAAGGCCTTAGGGGTGCACTGGAACCCGACGACCGATCAACTGAAAATATACATAAACATAACATCAATGCCAGGTTCGATAACAAAACGCGAAATGCTATCAGAAACAGCCAAAATTTTCGATCCGATTGGATTACTCGCTCCAATCACGGTGAAAATAAAACTACTGATCCAAGAGTTATGGAGACAAGAACTTCAATGGGATCAACTAATACCAGAAAGCATCCAAGAAGAATGGGACCAAATACAACGTGAACTTCCCAGTCTTCAGTATGTGGACATTCCTCGATGGCTTAATTACCCAGGACTTAATTGCATCTGCGAACTTCACGGGTTTTCTGACGCATCAGAGCAAGCATATGGCGCTGTTGTTTATCTACGCGTTACGTATTATTCCAAAATATATACATCCCTTATAACAGCGAAGACTAAGGTTTCACCAGTTAAAGGAAAAACAACCCTACCTCGCTTAGAATTGTGTGGCGCGGTATTACTTGCAAATTTGCTCAAACTGACAAAAGATACTCTCCAAATTCCTAACCCTCAAGTCCTTTGCTTGGACTGACTCCGCGATTGTATTATCGTGGATAAGTGAAAATCCGCACAACTGGAAACCGTTTGTTGGAAATAGAGTTGCACAGATACAATCGCTCATTGATAATGGCAGTTGGTTCCATGTAAAATCCCGCCAAAACCCTGCCGATATCGCTTCTCGAGGCATATACCCGACGGCACTAAAGCGATGCGAACTCTGGTGGAAAGGGCCACAATGGCTACAAGAAAACGATATTGTCTTCCCACTAAATCCATCGTACAAGGTCACTGAAGAACGGAAAATCCAACAATGTCATACCATATCTACAATTAACGAATGCCTGATATCGTCATTACTTACAAGATATTCATCAATCAGGAAACTTCAACGCGTGATTGCATACTGTTCAAGGTTCATTTCTAATTCAAAAACGACTGAAGGAAAGTTAACGGGACCATTATCAGTCGAAGAAATCGAAATGGCACTTATACCCGTCATCAAAGTAACACAATCTGAGCATTTCGGAGACGAAATCAACAGACTCAAAAATAACCAAGAAGTTCAGAAGAGTAGCCGGTTACAAACATTGTACCCATTCCTGGACAGTAGGGGAATACTGCGAGTCGGTGGAAGACTTGAAAATGCTGACTTGGCATTTGATAGGAAACACCCAGTCATTTTACCCCATCAACATCATTTGACCACAATGATAATCGACGATGCTCACAAGTTGTCATGTCATGGGGGAAACACCCTCACATTAGATGTCACTAGGCAGAAATTCTGGATATTGAGTGGTCTCAAGGCAGTAAAGGGACACATTCATAAATGCACTAAATGCCATCGACACAAGGCACAAACGTCCCAACAAATGATGGGGATGCTGCCGAAGGCCAGAGTGTCCACCAGCCCTCCATTTACTCATACCGGAGTCGATTACGCAGGACCCTTTGACTTACTCTTAGCAAAGGGTAGAGGCCACAAGTCATACAAGGGATACATATCATTATTCATTTGTCTGACAACAAAGGCAATTTACATAGAAGTGGTTTCTGATCTAACTGCGAAGGCATTCATTGCGGCCTTTAGGAGATTTGTGGCACGAAGAGGTCCAGTAGCACACCTTTATAGCGGCAATGGAACTAACTTTGTGGGCGCAAATAAGATCATTCAAAAGTTGCACCAAGAAACCACCCATCAGAGTGAAGTACAAGAAGCCACACGTGAAGCCAATACCCAGTGGCATTTCATTCCTCCAGCTTCACCACACTTTGGTGGCCTTTGGGAGGCTGGAATAAAGTCAATAAAATTCCACATGCACCGAATAGTTGGGAATAACAAACTCACCTATGAAGAAATGTGCACGTTAATGTCTCAGATAGAAGCATGCCTCAACTCACGACCGCTTTGCCCGCTCTCTGAAGATCCGGAAAGCCTGGAGGTACTCACTCCAGGACATTTCTTGACAGGATCATCGCTGTTAAGTTTGCCTCAAAAGGAGCATCTAGATTGTAATCCTAATCATCTAGAAAGGTGGAAACGCATACAGCGTATGCATCAAGACTTTTGGAAGGCATGGTCTGGCGAATATATAGGGAGACTACAACATCGACCAAAATGGGCCCAAAGGCAACCTAACTTACAAAAGGGAAATTTGGTGCTCATTAAGGACGAAAACCTACCACCATCAAAATGGTCTCTTGGCCGCGTTACAGAGACGCATCCAGGGAAAGATGGTTTGGCCAGAATTGTAACTGTTAGGACCAAAAGAGGAGAAATAAAACGACCCATTGTGAAATTATCATTACTCCCGCTTATAGATAACAAACTTAATTGCATGCCTGAAACAACACAACACATGCCTGAAATAACGGATGATGTTGACAAGACCACCGTAACTCGGAAACGTCAGCAGGAAGCATCGTCATCTTCAAGCAGACCAAATGATGAGAAACGAGCAAGAAGCACTGCTGTAGCGTCAAGCAACAGAACCAACCTACTGAACTACTTGATACTAGGAGCATTACTAGTGCTCTCCGTATTGGGTCATGGTCCCGACAAACCATTTGAGATTCAAGCTTTAGAACAACATGAAGGGCTCTACTTTGATGATGTTGCAAAGGTACAGCTTTATGTGAGTGATTGGAATTTCATAATTTACTGCAACATGACGACATATTGGAAAGAGTTTCATAACATACAGGACTCTATACGCAAGCTCCGTGATCTTTGTGAATCCAAGAAATCTAATGGACTACTTCCAGATCTGTGCACTGGCATTGTAGCTCAATTGCAGCATCAAGTCACGGAATCAGAAAACATGAAGGACTTACTCTATCAACAAAACGATGGTCCAATTCGAAGTAAACGATCTCCATTTAATATAATCGGAACAGTTGCAAATAAGCTATTTGAGATTCTCGATCAAGATTTTGCAGATAAGTATGAAGACCAGATAGACAAGCTGAATAATAATCAAATTTTGCTGCGTGAACTTCTCAGAAATCAAACCTCCATTGCAGAGAATACACTTAACATAATCAAAAGAGACGAACGAAACATTCAAAATCAGTTCAATATGATTGCTGTACAGATCCAAGCAATTAAGAACAGTGTGAACCACTCACGTCAAGAACAAATAGCTACTGGCACCTTTACTTCTGCTTCCATCTTAATGGCACTGAATTTGATGAACTTCCAGCATTTACAAAGGAGCATTCTCTCAGGAGTTCTTGACACCAAACAAGGTCGTCTGAACACGTTATTATTATCGCCATCACAGCTAACGGCAGAGCTCAAGATATTAAGAGAACATTTGCCAGAAGATGTCAAATTACCCGGAACTGACACTGGGTCATCTATGATACCCATTTATAATACAATGTCGGTGAAGATGAGGGTCACAAAGGCCAAAATCATATTTGAGATGAAGATTCCATTGCTGAGAACAGAATCGTATAATCTTTACAAACTAATTCCCATTCCGGCGATGTACGTGAATAAGCATGTGTATATTCAACCTTCAAGCGACTATCTGATAATTAATCAACATAGGGACCGCTTCAGCCCTATGTCACAGGAAGAGGTCAAAGCATGTTATCACACATCAAACCCAGAATTAATTTGTCGCGTAAAACAACCAATATTTACACTTAAAGCAAATCAAAGCCGTTGTGAAATTGAACTGCTGAGCAATCAACAGACTATCTCAAGATATTGTCAACTAAAAGGCAAAAAACCTGGAAATTCATGGATCAAGCTCAACACACTGAACTCGTGGATATTCATCGTCAAGGACGACCTGCATCTTGAAACGTTGCGGTATCATACGCTTAAATCCATCATGCATCATCAACCACCCGACTCTGAACATTCATGGAGTCACTGAACTCGAGAAAAAATTGATATTGTCGTTCATTCCTGAGGGTCAAGTTATATCGAAATTTCTTAACGCCACTATGGATACACAACCAAACAACGAAACAATCTCACTAGTGCCACAATTAAGAACTGAAACTGTCAACGAGGATCTTGCCCAGCTTCAAAAGGCTCTCAAGGTTCAGGAGCATGCCATCACCAATTTTCGTAAGATAAGTGACCATGACATCCACCACTTTTCGGTCAGTTACATCATTATCACAGTGCTGACAGTCTGTGGTATTTATTACTTGTACTATCGAAGAGCATCCGCAAGGGCTATCAGCCAGAATGAAGGAAGAAATCGACCACTGCCAGCTCCTCGAAGTTCCCGAAATTTGGATCTACCATCACTCAACACAGACGGCGGAGAATGTACGGCGTACATCTAATTAATTAAGCATGACATGTATCTATATATTAGCTATAACTATATTTGTAATCTTTCACTTTCATCAAAAAATGATATGTATCTATATAATAGCTATAACCATATTTGTAATTTTATATTCGTAATTTTACAGTTTCTCAATAATTTCTCATAACGTAATAGCATTCATGCATACATACATTCGCACCTATCATGCATCAAAACATAACAAGTCTGCATAACTCAGACTTGTTATTCTCGCAGGATATATGACACCTATTAAAATAACAAAATAAATTCACGGCCATGGTCGAATGTATGTATGCAATATGCAGCATAAGCGATGTATAGATGGTTATGAAATATGCTGACGCACTGCGCGGGCATCAAAGCGTGAGAACATTTTTCTAACGTAGAATTAAGTTAAGTTAGGATA
>CANBKX010000369.1:0-18683 GCA_947369275.1 Nemotelus nigrinus
ACCCATGAGTCGAAAAAATTATTTTTAAATTTTGTATTATTTCACTAACTGTTTTTGTTTTTAGTTCCAATATCTCAATCCATTTTGAAAAATAGTCCCCAATAACTAAATAATTTGTATTCGCATACTCCATTAAATCCATTCCCAATTTCGAAAATCTGAATGGTGGGATATTATGAAAAATAATGGGTTCCTTGCACTTTTTTGCCATATATTTTTGACATGTGTCACACCCTGATACTAAATTCTCGATATGCCTATCAATATTTGGCCAATAGACAACTTCACGCGCGCGCGCTTTAGTTTTTTGTATACCTAAATGTGGCTTATGTAAAATTTGTAGGATCTCTTTTCTCATAGAGATCGGTATGATAATTCTATCATGAAAAAAGAGTAGTTCATCCTCCAAAAATATATCATTTCTATTTTTATAATATAATTTTACTTCGTCTGGCACCTTACTTTTATGGTTGGGCCAGCCTTCTTTGCAATATTTTATTATCTGTCTAAGAATTGGGTCTTTTTTTGTTTCCTCCTCTATTTGTATCTTCCTAGAATGGCTAACATTAACTGAATGTACTATTTCGTTAAAATTTTCTTCTTCATTATTTTTTTCTGTTTTGTCATAAAACCGTGATAACGGGTCAGCTAGGTATAGATATTTCCCTGGAATAAATTTTATGGTAATTTGATAACGCAACAATTTGAGCCTCATTCTTTGTAGTCTTGTGCTGTATAGCTTATTTAATTCTTTTTGAAATATAGATATTAGAGGTTTGTGATCAGAGTGAACTGTAACTGGTCTTCCGTATATGTAGTAGTGAAATTTGTTCACCGCGAAAGTTATAGCTAGAAGCTCCTTTTCTATTTGTGCATAATTTTGTTCAGCTGCACTTAAACTCCGTGATGTGAAACAAACTGGTTTATTGTTTTGCATTAAACATGCCCCTAACCCATTTTGTGATGCGTCACACTCAATTACTATATCTCTACTTTCATCAAAATTTTGTAAAGTTGGAGCATTTGCAATAATGTTTTTAATTCTCTGCAGTTCGCTTGTGTGCTCCTGTAACCATTGAAATACGATATTATTTTTTAAAAGTTCCCGCATTTTTGTAGTTTCTGATGATAAATTTGGAATAAAATTCCGTAAGTAATTGATCATACCCATAATACATTGTAGTCCCTTTTTGTCTTTGGGACACTCTAGGTTCATAATTGCCTTAACTCAGTCTTGGGCAGGTCTTATTCCTTCTTCAGAAAAAACATGTCCAATATATTTTACACTTTTAACTTTATGTTGAAATTTTTTCGGATTAAATTTTATGTTGAGTTTTCTTGCTCGCGCGAAGACATTTCTCAGATTTTCGTCATGCTCTGCCTCTGTTTTACCGAAAACTAACAAGTCGTCCATATAAACAAATGTTCCCGGAAGATCACAGAAAGCATTTGACATATATCGTTGAAAAATTTCAGGTGCTACGTTCAAGCCAAAGGGTAGTCTTTTGAATTTGTAGCTGCCAAAAGGTGTGCTGAACGTACACAGATTACTGGACTCTTCCTCAAGAGCTACCTGCCAGAATCCATCCTGTAAATCTAGTACACTAAAATATCTCATATGACTTAGTTTAGAGGTCAATTCCTCGAGTTTTGGTATTAAAAATTTCTCGCTTATGAGAACCGAGTTGAGATCCTTTGGATCTAAACATAGTCGGATGTCGCCATTTGGCTTCTCCACTATAACTATGTTGCTTACCCAGCTTGTGGGATGCTTTACCCTTTCTATTATATTGTTTCTTTCAAGTTTCCCTAAATAATTTTGTACCCGTTCTGTTAATGCCATTGGAATACGACGAGCTGGCTTTTGCGTGGGTGGTATTCCCTTTTGATAATATAATTTGCGTTTTATTGGAAAACAGCCTAACCCTTGAAATATATCTAAATTTTCTTTAATAATTTTATCTACTTTGCTATTTCGGAGGAGATCTACATTTTTTATTAAACCGAAATCGCGACACGCTGGAAGTCCCAAGATCGGAGAGCAAGACGTATTCATAATAATAAAATCTTGTAGCAAAATAAGTTCTTTATATTGACATTTAAGTTTCACAGTCCCATATGGTTTGAGTTTTTCCCCACTATGTTTGTATATAACTATTTGTGTTATTAACTTTATAAGTTTGTTTGATGTTTTTTAAAAAACTGTATGGCAATATATTTACCTCAGACCCTGTATCGATTTTGAAATTTATACTGCAATTTCCGAAATTTAATAACTCAAACCATTGTGTATAAGAGCTTGTTTTGCCATGTTTAAATAAAGCATCGATATAAAAATTTGTAACTGACAGATCTTCACCTGCATTCCAATGTTCTTCTTCCGAAGTTGATATACTGGAGGACGCTGCACTATTTTCATCAATTTTCAATTCGTTTGCCTTAAATCTGTCTCCTTTCCTTATATTTCTACAAGCTTGAAAAAAATGTCCGGGTTTTCTGCAAAATGAGCACAGTTTTTTATACGCTGGACACTTATTTTTAGGATGTATCATTAAACACCTAGAACACTTGACGTCTTCATCCCGATGTTCCCTGTAATTAAATTTTTTATTTGATTTATTCAAATTTTTTGATTTTACACTTAAATTATTGTATTTGTTGATTGATGTCGACTTTTTCTTCTCCAAAGCGTAAATGTCCACTGCTCTATTGCCATTTCTGTGCACCTCATTAGACCTAATTTTATCTAGCTCAGCTACTCTGCATATATTTATTGCCTTTTCTAACGTAAGATCTGGTGTATTCATCAATTTATCGCTAAGTTCCGAATTCCTTAGTCCCATGATAATAAAATCACGTATCAGGTTTTCCTTTTGAGTTTCAAAATCACATCCATCTGCTAGATGTCTGATGTCCGCCAAAAATGTATCAAAACTTTCACCTTTCACCTTTTGCACTCTTTTGTAGAATTTTATTCTTTCATAAATAGCGTTTTTCTTAGGATTGCAGTAGTTTTCAAATTCCTTGAGTACATCTTCCATTTTCTTATCTTCTTGAGTAGAAATTTCCCACGTGTAAAATTTTTGCCTTGCATCATCTCCAATTAAATTGAGCAAAATTGCCTTTTTAACAATATCTGCTTTCTTATCTTTTTCTGATGCAATCATGTAAGTCTTAAAATCTCGTTCAAAAACTTTAAAATTGGCTGCTAAATTTCCTTCCAGTACTAGCGGTAATGGTTTATTGTAATCCATTGTTGTATTGTTCTCTTCTTGCCCGTAAGATGTACAGTAACTTGTACCGTTTCTTCGAATATTTTCTTCACAATGCAATCAAATCGAATATTTTCTTCACAATGCACGCCTTCACTTTTTCCAATATTAATTATTTCTTCTTGCTTCTCCAAATTTTTTGGCAAATTATATGTGTTCACATGTGGCTTTACAAATTCGTCGTCACTTTTTTCTATACACTCCACTTTTTCCTCACTTTTTATGCGTGTACTCATTCGCCATTCAAATTAATATAATTTAATCTTCCAATTTTTTCTTTTAATTTCCACTTGTGAAACACTTATTTAATACCTCCTTTATTCTTTTTATGTTCTTTTAACCGGCTGCGCCATGTTTGGTTATGGTTTAAATAAAAGTCAACTTTTATTACGAATGATAATTTATTGTGACTTACTTCTAAGTGGGTTGAGTGACGACTGACTGTGACATCGTACCAAGTGGATTACATAATAAATGAAGTACTAGATCTAAATACAATGACAGTAGTAGATCATGGTTAAACTAAAGGTACATTCACAACACAAACAAAGGAGAAATCCCTAACAAATATAGGCTACACTGACGACGGCTCGACAGCGCGTAGTCAGTTGCAACAATTCTTATCAGACACCAGCACACAGTGCATACTTAACTGGTGTGACCACTTGCAGTTGGAAATCATTAATTGTTATTTACGCCGGTTGTGACAAATTTTAACATCTCCGACTTATATCCATGGAAATAATTTACTCATAAAGGTTATTGATTTGTGATCACGGTTCCCTTCTTGTCTATAATCGCATAGACAACGTATATTGTCTCTAAAGCTTATCAAAGCAGAGAATAAGAGGCTTATTCCGCAAAACGATCGAGTTTCCCGTATCAATTATTCTCTGCTTTGATAAGCTTTAGAGACGATATACGTTGTCTATGCAATTATAGACAAGAAGGGAACCGTGATCACAAATCAATAACCTTTACGTTTTCAAGCTATTTGAATGTTAAATGAATGTTGAAGCATTTTGGGATAAATCTTCCGCCTTTCCTTCATCTTGACTTTAATAGCTGTACTTTATAGTTTATCTGCGATCGAGGTTTTTCTGTATTAAACTTGGATGGCAATGTAAAAAGAACTGACTAGAGTTTTTGGAAAGCAAGAAACCAAACAATGTTTAGGTTCCACTGTATGACATACTTGCCCAAAACATATCCTTTTATTCACCATATTCATCAAATCATCAGTATTCCGATAGCTATATGGTTCCTTCTTAAGCCGAAGAATTATTTTTTTTGTTGAAAATTCAAAACAAAAATACCCTGCGCTCCGTATTAATTTCATGAAAATTTTTAGCTCACTAGCAAAGAACCCACATTTTGTCATAATTTTATTTTGTGTGGCTTCAATATTAATAGCAATATATAGATGAAAACAAAGAGGGATTCTTTTAGGCTCTATATTATTCTATAAATATAGTAGTTACAAACTAAGTTCTTTTACATTATTATTTATATTTTCAGTACCTCGACCCAAATACACTTTTGGGAACATTTTGATACATTTTTATCAATATTGATACACTTTTTGAAGAAATTTGATACGGCGGAAAATTCTCGAGTAAGAACAGTGTTCACGATAAAGAAGTGGACTCTTTGAGCCGTCTGAGTGCCTACGAGTAGGCAAGGTTTTATTTTACAAATTTTGATCTTTCATTTGGTCTGACAGAAACATTGGATCATCGTGAAATTTGTAGAGCGTATTGATGTTTACTAAAACTATATAAACATGGACTTTCAAAACTGTGCGGGCAACCTTGTAGCTACGGCAGGCACGTGAAAAAAATTCATCATATCATTGACCCTTGTGAAAAGTTTTTGCTTTTTCTTCAAATTGTTGATAAATTATAACCTGTGTCCACCATGTCAATTTGAAATTTTTTAAATTCCGAGTTGCACACAAACGGCAACCCATCCCCAGATTACCTCTATTTTCAGCACTCGAAACTTCTGTTAACGAGAACTGTCTGCCGGATAATCGGATCAATATGAAATTAACAGAACATGTTGGTATTAAATTGGACTAGGTCTGACAGAAGTGATTTTTAAATGCAGGCAGTACTGTGGCAGTGGTGCCATCTTAACTTAACTTCCGATTCAGCTATTAGATTTAAACAAAGTTAACACAGTACCTGATCCTTGCTTTAAGCCGCATATGGTAAAAATTTGGTTCAAAAATTAGGGTAGAGTTTCCAGCTATTGTAATTTTTGTTATCTAAATCTTGTAAATTTTCACTGCAAAATAAAGTTTTTCCCTATATTTTCCAATCCAGTCATGAAATCAAAACGAAATTCATGTAGTAAATGATCCTTTTTTTGTAAACCAGCTGTCGTAGGAATTTCGTAGAAAAATTATAAAAGTGCTGTCAACTATGGTAATTTTTGTCATTTTTTGGCATTTCTTTACTAATCGATGTTGTCATTAAATGTTCCAATGGGAATTATCCTACAATGACAATTAACAACAAATATTTAATTTTCGCATTGAAAAGTTTTGGGGGTGGTGGCAACCCTAAAATTTATTCACCTCTTTAACTTCCAGCGTAGTCATTTGCTTCATTTTTTACTGCGATGCTAACAGAGGATCACCAGCACCAGACATTTTCGTCAATATTGCAATAATTGCAATTTCGTATTCATATGCAAAGCATTTACAATAAAATAAGCAGCCAATGTTTAAATTTTCCGAGTTTGGAAATTTTTCGGATGGATCCCATACATAGTTTAATCGGTGGAACTTTCGTTATTCTTCGGATGAAAACAAAATTCAAAGGATAGGTTGATTTGAGCACGAGCTTGTAATGTTAGACTTATTGTTGCTGCATTGGAAAAATGTTCCAGCACTGAAAAATGTTCATCATTTGAGTTATAGAATATGCTGTCAGGAAATGATTTTTGTCACTTTGAGTAAGATATGGTTGATATTATTCTACAAAGAAGTGTATTACGTCTTTCCACATTTTTGGGTCACTCAAAGCTAATTTCTTCGAAAATTAGTTTTCTTGCGGTTCTGTTGCGCTAGACTTTTTTCATTTCATGTTTAAAGGAAAATTCGAAACGGATACCGCAGGGATCAATCCCTTTGCTTGTGTCGGAGTCCAATCTACTAAAAAGCACATCCTTGCCTCAAGGGCATTTCCACGACGCAAAAGCTCGGGTATTTCTTCATGGGGCCGATCAATGGTCACTTCATTGGCTCGATTATCTTGGCCGTCTCGATTTTCTTGTTCTGCTGGGTTTTATTCAGCGGCTAGATTTTCTTTATGGGCCCGATTTCTTTCACCGGCTTGCATCTTCCTTGTGAAAGACTGCATGTATCTTCGTTAAGTTACTCATTACCACTAACCATGCATCCTCCGTCGGCCGCATCACATTTACCACACATTCCGCACATTGACATTCCTTTCACTTTTCTTCTCGATCGTATGAATCACTTACATTGAAATAGGGCATGTTCCGGGTCATATTCAACGTCGCAGCTTGGACAGTTCGGAAACTCATCGATACTAAATCGGTATAGATATTTTCTGTATCTTTCACGATCGGTTAATAGCTGCGCTAGGTCGTAAGTTGTACTACTGTTTAGTCGAATTAACGATATTGCTAATAAACAAATCAAAAACTGTTCCCATATTCTTTGCCATACCTCTTCAGAAATTGGCCATTCCATCTTCAATTTGCGATACCGTTTCTGCATGATATATTGATTAGAATCAGCAAGTACGTATGCAGCCGCTCCTAATGTTCTTCTCAATGCGTTGAGTCAATAGACTGAAGGCATTTCGTTTTTGTTTGTTTTCGCTTTCATGTAGTAGACTTTATGGCGCTTCATATAAAGCGGTAGAAGTAAGGCTCTTCCAGCAGTTTGTTGGGTTTTGGAACCAAAACAAGCTTTTCCAGGGTTTCGAGAAGATTCGTTCGGCTAATCACCTATTTACGCTATCGGCAGAGAATTCAAGTTTACTAACCGTCTTAAGCAATTTGTTCGTGATACTATCTAATCCAGGCGCTTTGTATCCTTAAGTCGGCTAAACACAGCCAAATGTGTCATACAAGTAACTGGATAGATATTACCTTCCGTATATTGCTAAACAAGTTCTACAATCCTTTCACAATTGTGGGGAACAACGTTTTCACTATCTTTTCCAGGAGAACAGGGCAGCTAACTTGTAGTACTTTTGAGTTCTTTACGTGATTACACAATATGCTCCTTTCTATGGATCAATACCACGACACAGTTTTCGACGATTTCTTTTTGTTTATGTTTTGAAGTTTGATTTTTTAAATATTTTTGACTGTTGGTTCCTATCGGCTGTCACAATTTCTTATCCTTCACGCCAACAGTATTACTCTGCCTGTACAGCTGTGTGAGCGACAGTCACTTCAAATATGTTATACTACGAAATATATATAAGGTAACTTACACCTAATTAGAAATAGCTTTCCATAATTAGACATAAATCTTAAATTTAGCCACGGCTGTTCATAAATGAATAGTGTTCATTAAAGCTAGCTATAAACGGTACGAGGGGCCTCTCTGAGTGGCTATGTGCCTCCAAAACTTGTTAGTTTATCTCCCCAAATTTCGGCCCCAAACAGCAAGAGGGAACTGATCGTCGGCATTAACAACCTCCATATCTCTTCATTGGGTCCGGTGATGTTGGTCATTAGTATATTCAGCAAAGTGAGGACATTCACGGAACCATCAAAGAGTTTGCCCTAGCTCAGCTTGGTATCTAGGGTCACTCTCAAATATGACTGACTTGCTGGTCTGAACATCGACATCGCTTGGCAATCTCTGTCTTTGAGACCGCCAGCTGAAGGGTATGCTTGGTATACTCGCAGCGACGTCATCAGCGTAGACTACCAAAAACACATTCAGAGGCATTACCAGGCGCAGCAGATGATCGCACATAATGTTCCATAGACCAGGTCCTAATATCGACCGCAGTGAAACGCTTGTCCAGGGCAGTTTGGTGATCTGCTACTGGACGCTTCCCCAGGTGGCGGATAGGGCCAACCCACAGTGATACGACGGCTTTGGAGGGTTATTAAGTGTGAAGTGCGGTTTAACTGTGTGGTCGCTGCGATATCAGATGAAACCACTGGTACATCTGACTGTGTATGTGACTGTGACTAGATGGCCAACAATTGTTCATACGAATAAGCAGCCGTTAATCAAAACCAAGAAAGCCCATCATCCATAAGAAGCATACATATAACTTTCCTTCCCACTCTCTCCTATCCTGGGCTACTTACAAATTTTATCATGAAAAACGAAATCGCAAAGGCAGATAAGGCTGGTTGATTATGCAGTATCTTGGACATGCACACAAAATTCGCGCTGCACGAATTCAAAAGAAGGGATACATGGTATGCAAAATTATCTAGACAAAACTGTGTAGATATGGAGGTCGCATTATTTCGTCCGTAGAAATGGTTGAATTTGACGACCTCCGTATATTGAGATAAGATATACATATTATGTTTTCTGTTGATTTCGCCATGAATGTTTGATCTCATGATCCTAAAAAACTGCGCACCTGGGCCCCGGGTAATGTTTCCAGCATTATTTGACGGCTACGGTAATTAAGCTCCCCTGTTCACCATTGATGCGTCGTGGCACTACCACCACCAAGGCAGCGATGCAGATATGGTGTTCCGACATTGGTACAAACTGGCTCTAAACGGACAAAGATCTCGACTAATGATTTGGAATTGATGCATTTGGGGTAGGGGCTATGGTATTCTGAACCTAGTAACACCGGAGTGACATCGGAGTGCCAACAGCTCCAGGTTAATATCATACCGCCTCCGTCCTGTTAAAACCTTGGCAGGCCTCAGAGTACATTAGAAGTTCGCGCTGTTGAGTTGCCGGGACAGGTTGAGTTGAGTTGCACTCCTGATTAGCGCTGATCTGGCTCTGCGCAGACGACCCCATACGGGCGAGCAGGCGTAGCGCACAGCGGTCTATTGGACGACTAGGAGCGTTGCTACTTGCCGCCACGCACAAAAGGCAAAAACAGAACTGGGAAGAGCTATAAAACGGAGGCTGGGCCGCATGAGTCCCGACCCACCCATGGAGGCGGATGTCCTGAGGTATATTGTAGATTCGCTGTTCCCAGCGCACGACGTGAGAGCAGAGAACGACAACACAGTCCGCCAGGAAGATATCTCTTTGTTCACTGAAGAAGAACTACGAAGCGCGAGTGTCAGAATGAAGAACCGAAAAGCCCCAGACCCGGACAATATTCCAGTAGAAGTTCGAAAAGTAGTGGTGGAGAAACACCCGTCAATGAATGCTTACTAGCAATGAATGCTTACTAGCGCGTGCCTTTCCGTCACTCTGGAAAGATGTGCGTCTTGCGCTATGTTCAAACTCATTACTTCAAGTAAACAGGTTTCACATAAGAATGTTTTTTTTGTTCATTCACGTTCATGTAATTTAGATTATACAGAATTCAGCACGTATGTACATCAGCAACTTTTACTCATTCCACTTTCATGAAAGCACTTTTGCTGGCAATGGTATAGCGTGCTTTCATTTATTGACCCATATGCACGCGACAATATTTTGCAACTTTAGTAAAAGTAAGCAAATATTTTCTTGTGTATGTGACGAAATGTCAAAATGTAAATTTATTCTTTCTAGTAACTTTAAGATAGTATAAATTAAGTACAAACATTCAAATAAAAGTTGTCTACAACAACCTTCGGAGTGTTTTTCTTTTCACAAGTGTAATTCGTCGAAGCAGTGTAGCGGTTCAAGTGCCGTATACACTTGTTATATTGTAGTACGACCAAAGTCAATTCGTCGAATAGCGCAACGGTTCAAGTGCCGTATGTGCTTAGTGACTCAGTGTTGATAAGTGAAATCAAACCATCGAACAGTGTAACGCTTCAATTGCCGTATACACTTAGTACAGTGCAGATAAATTAATCTGCTCTTTAACACCCTAATTGCAAAGGGAAAGGGAGATCCGAACACAGCATCAGTGTACAGACCTTTCTGCGTGCTTGATACTGCGGGGGAACTTCTGGAAGGGTTGCTGAAATTTCGGTTAAAGGCAGCTTTACGAAGAGCTGGTAGCTTCTTGAAAAACAAACCTGGACTCCGCAGTGGCCACTCAACAATAAGTGCCATCTGTGAAGTAATTAGCGCAGTAGATCGCTCAGAGGCCGCTTGTTATCGAGCTAAACCCATAGTGTTTTTGGTAACGCTGGACGTTATGGACAGACATAATGAATTTTCTTCAGCGACATTTTTAAATAGAAGAATACATGCTGGCAATGATACGAGACTACCTGAAGGATCGCCATTTGGTTCATGAAACGAATCAGGGAACTGTACGCAAAACCATTATAGCTGGAGCAGCACAAGGTTCCATTCTTGGGTCAGACCTATGGAATATTGCGTATCATGGTCTCTTGCGCTTCAAAATGCCGGAAGACGTGCTCTTGGTGGGCTAGGCTTATGATGTAGCCGCTGTCATCACATCTAGAAATCTTCACCTCGCCCAACTTAAACTCAATCAAGTAATGAGAAGGGTTGGAGGCTGGATGGAAAACCATGGTCTCCAGCTGGCGATTGCAAGAACTGAGATTGTAATGCTGACGAAGAGGAGGAGATCAACCATTATACCCATGACAGTTGGCTCCGAAGTACTTGAGACCAGGAAATCGGCTAAGTATCTTAGAATGATGTTGAATTCGAAGCTGGCTTATGAAGAGCAGATCCGAAAAGTATGCGATAGGGCGCTACTGGGTGTTATCTCATGGTAAACGTTTGCGGTCATAGTGTGAGTAAACGTAAGCTCCTTTTGACGGTGGCTCATTCAATGCTGTTGTATGCCGCGGAGATATGGGCCACTGCGTTAAGGTTTGAAATATATCGAGCTAAGCTGGTAAGCGTCCAGCGTAGGGGAGCGCTGCGAATTGCAAGCAGCTACAGAACAGTTTCTAGTGATTGCGGCAGCTATCCCAATTGATCTATTGGTGAGCGAACACAGGGAGGTGTTCCTGAACAGAGCAGAAGAGGGAAGAGAAATTTTGGCTGCTTAAGCACGACCGCTAACGCTCTAGCTTTTTTGAGGAACATTAGGCTACGAGCTCGAAGGGAGCGTGGAAGATTAGGCTAATTCGCGCCTTAAAACCTTGGCTTAATCGCGACCACAGTGAAATAAACTTCTACCTGTGCCAGTTCCTATCGGGCCACGGATTCTTCAGGAAATACCTTAACAGAATGGGGAAAGTCAGCACGGAGCTCTGTAAGTACTGTGCTAAGGAAAGTGATGACGCTTTGCATACCTTTTTTCCATTGCGCCTGCTTCACAAGGAAGCGACAAATGCTTTTCTCTGCAATTGGCCCTGAGACGCCGGAGTCAATCGAGGAGATGATGCTACAGTCAAATGTCGCCTGGTCAGCTGTGTCAGCATATGTGGAGCTGGTATTGCGTTTGAAAAAAGAGGAAAGATGCGTCACAGAATCCTGAAAGCCTGACATGGGACACCTGATAGGTGGAAGTAGCACGGCCGAGTTGAAGTAATGCGAAAGCGGTTCAGGATCGGACCTCCGTGGTCGGCGGGTGATGTTTTTTAGTGAGTACGAATCTCACACAATCTTGTATCGTTCGCAGGATTCTTGACACCCGCTCCCTAAAAAAATGACACGCTTGAGGTGGGAGGCGTCCTTCTTACACTGTCCTCTATGTCGCACAACAACCGTCGGTCCTTGAGGTTGCCCCGCATTGTGGCCAGCAAGTAACCAGAAATAGGGAACTTTTACGGAAGGTTCCGAAAGATATCTCAGCCCGTCAACGATCCAAATCACCGTGTACTGCGTCGATTTTACAACCAAGCTAACGATTTTCTCTCTCTTAAGGTTCGCTGATCAATACCATCTGAACCCTATGTTCGCAGAAAAGCTGCGTGATGTTGTCAGGCGCTTTGCAGCCCTGCAGATTTCCTCGGAGGACTTTCATGTGTTTTCTTGCTTTTTCCTCAAAAACTCGACACACATTCGATCCCATAAAGTGCTTGGCTTTTCTAGGTGCATAATATGTACTTAGCCGGCGCAGAGAAGCTACCTGACTACACTTTCAATAGTTGCTGCTCCGATCCAGACCATTGCAGCTACGCCTTGTGAGGTTGTAGCCCAGGTATCAGTAGCTGTGTGTCATCTGATCCCACCTTCGCACGCAGGCGCATATCATCTCCATCCGAACAAACTAAACCAGGCTCCACCATTGCTTTTCGCTGTTCCTTTGATTTAGGGGAGAAGAGCGTAATTTGCACCTCACCAGCTTTTTCATCAGTTCTGGGTTTCATGGCAGATGTCATCTCTTCGCTAACTTTGCGACAATCAAAATCCAGAAGCTCGATCTTGACTCTAGGAGTTATAAGTTTCACGTCCCCCTGACTGGTGGTCCAGCGGTCCGTGAAAATATTTTGGCAGATTGCCCCCAAGACTTTCGCTTAAGTCTTTCCCGGAGCTAGTTTTATCACGACAGCATCTAGTTAACAACGGGGCTCTCTTTGCCTGCTTCTTTCCTTTGCACGACATATATTTTTTCCCTCCCTGTGGTGCGTCCTTTTTCTAAACCTTTTTTTTTATTAGTGAGTGCTTCTGGTAATTTGGCATCGTTCTTCTTATTCTTCTTGAGTGTGACCTTATAAATATAGCGGGAAACACAGTTATTATGTTTAATCGTCAAAATCATCTGATCCTGCCAATTAATATTACAGACTCTCCACTGCTTTGAGCGGCTCTTGACTCGACGCAAATAAAAGCGTGTCGTTGGTACATTGGAGTATGTAGAGTTAATCGACTGGAATGGACAGGCCAACAGTAACTTTAATACTTGAACTTGGTATAGTAAAAAAGGATATAGTTTCTATTCTTTCGTTTGTAGATCCTGTATTGCGTTCAATGTTACCGATTGGTTACTAGAATTATATCCGATTAAATGCCAGAAAATATTCCCTAGTGATGAAACTCATCCCTGTTCAAATAGCAAAATCTTTGCAAAAGATCTAAATCCAATAATATTCGGTCTTTATGCAAAATGTAAAAAACCATCTTGAAAAGGCTCAAAAAATATTTGAATTTTCTAATTTACGCCTCTCCCCTAATTCATAGTCGAATATTTGCATTGAAATTGGCAAATTTATAACAAAGTTCACTCTATTACAAAACAGCAAAAAATAACGAAATGATAATCAATTCACAAGCAAATCGTACAGGTCAATAATGCAATAGAAAAAATTATCACTACCATACGTTTCTAATAAATTATAATTGTTACCGCTTTGCCTGCCAATTTCGATATCTCTCATTACATCACAATTCACACCAAATAATATTCGAATTTGATTATTAATCTCATTTTTTCGGGGCACGTTTTCAGGATTTATAAAAGAAACTAAGAAGATTGCATTATGTGATTTTTTCTTGTTTTTTATTTTTTTATTCTATTTTGAAAAAATAAAATGGTATCAACGTTTATTTCTATTTTTTCCTTGCATTCAAATCAAATCACATAATACAATCTCCTTATTTTCTTTGTTTTGAATTCCATTCAGTTCTTTTAATAAATTCCCCGGCTACAATGTGACCCACTACACACTGACATAATCACTGAGATGATACTTTTATACGGTTGACTGAATCGAAAATAAATTGACGTAAGTCTAGAGATCGTTTTTTTATGAGATTTGACTTTGTTCCTCTGAATAAGTTCTCTTAAAATGAATAACAAAATAAGAACATTGTTATGGTAGGTTAAAATTGCATTCTCTTTACTTTACTGTCCTACTGTTCTATCGAGAGCTGAACGTTCCTGTTGATTGGGAGGAAAACGAAAATCTTGATGGTCAAATAAGATATATATAAAGCGATGAGAGATTCAGGAGAAAATAATGATATATTTAAATCCTATCAACGTAAAAAAAAACTCTAGCGCACCTGAACCGCTAGAAATACTAATGTTCAATGAACAGTACAAGAATCGTGCAGAATTTGAGTGCATATTTGACCACATGTGCTCCAACCTGTTTCGAGTGCAAAATCACTTTGATCTTAACAATGCATTCAATTTCATAGCGTGGAAAGGATTTCAAGATTTTAAAGATTTAGGAAAGCCCAAACACTGCACAACTTTGAAAGCAGCATAACATAACATAGACAAAGAAAAGGCTTAAAGCTTGCAACACTTTACCAGCACTGCAACTAAAAGTCTCCCACAATTGTTTCACGTCCAAATCAAATAACTCTATCGATTTCGATTTTATCCGATGAATTCGTCGAAAGTTACAGGGATAGAAAGATGTTTAGGATAAAAAAACGAAGGATGTTTGGAACCAAAAAATTTCGAGGACTTAGAAAATCAAAACATCGGTAAAATGTTTTCAGTGTAAATGTTCGCGATATAAATACTTAATGCAAGCATTTATTGATACGAAAATAGCAAAAAACGCCTCGCGCTGGCAACCCTTTGCTATCATCAAAGCCAAAAATATATCACATCTGCCTCGCATTGAAATCAACCTACTCTGTGAATTTTTTTTACCAGATTCCTTCTGAATAATGCCTATAAAAGTTCCATATATCATATGAAATTCGTTTTGATTTCATAATTGCACTGAAAATTATAGGGCCAAAATCTTTATTTTCCTGAGCGAATTTTCAAAACGCAAGACACCAAAATGACCATAGCTGGCAGCGCCAACCGAATTTGTCAACCAAATTTCCACCAAACGCGGCTTAGAGTAAGGTTCAGCTACTGTGTAAATTTCATGGTAGCTAAATCAGAATTAATAGGACAAAAAGGAGATTTTTTTTTATAATTTTTCATGGTGGCACCACTGGCACAGAGTTGCCCGCATTTCCAAATCGCTTTTATCAGATCTGGTCTTACTAAATATCAATAAATTCTGTGAATTTCATTTGTATCTGATAATTGGCTCGTGAGTTCTCGTGAACAGAAGTTTTTGATGCTTAAAATATAAGTAAATTAGAGGAGGGCTACCGTTCTTGTCCGATGTGAAATTTCAAAAGTTTTCCATTGGTTGTATAGATAAAGCATAAGATTTCTATATTAGTTGGTTTTCTCTGTAAAAGACGAAAATTTTTCAGGAGAGTCGGTTTGAAGGTTTTCACTTTCAATGCCTGCCGTAGCTGTAGGGTTGCCAGCACGTTCATAAAAAACTATACGAGTCTACAACTTAGTAACCAAAATATGCTCTGTAATTTAACATTTTTTATGTAACGAAATAAAGGATTGATATAATGGATTTGTCCAAAAATTATCTCTGAAATTATTACACCAAAATAAAATAAACAGAACGCTAGTGCTCTACAGGTTTTGGTTCAGAATTGTCAAGTACATTTTTCTCATGTTATTGAATTTTGTACTAAGATATGTTTTCGTAATGTTCTTGGTAAGGATGCCCTTAGAAAAACTAAAAAACATAACTTCCTAAAAAAAAATTGTTGCCCGCAGTAGCTAAAATTTGGAAAAAAATCACTGAATGATAGCCGCCTTCCCCGTCATTATTTTAGGATCTTTTATTTTTCAGTGTCAAATTCACTGATTCGCTCAGCGACTGCGCACCTTCCATTGAGGTCATCTAAGGCCCGTTGCGCTTCTTTCTTGACCGTCGTTTTTGGTGTGAAATTTTCGCTTCCCGTTTCTTTTCATCAGCCAATGTGTCTTCTAGACTTATGCAAAACAGTTTTTTAGAGTGACGCAATTCATTAAATATAGCAAAACGTGTCACTTAATACATATAATAAAGCTCACTAGTTAAATTCGAAGTTATTTCATAGGGATATGGTGTTCGACGTGGTGAACTGTGAGCCGAACATTTCTTTCATTAGTGACTTTTAGTTCGTGTTTCGGAACAATCGATCAGTCCACCTATTATTCTTTCATGCATGATATTTTCCAGTGCATTTTCTCACTCATTTACATTTTCTAGTTCCCATTGTCATAATCGACACAAGTATAGTCCAATGCCGATTTTACCTCGATCTTGATACGCGGTGTCACTCAAATCTTCACGCTAAAGACATGTTTCATTTCGTGTCCGTATTCATACCTGTATACACAGGAACGAATGGAGGCAGCAAAAGTAGTCCAAAATTTAATATGAGATATGTTGAGATGCTCGGATATGAAATGGTCGTTCCGTTCGTATCAAAAAACTAAAACGTATCTTTTCTTTTATAAATAACCAACATCTAGTATTATCTATTATCCCTGCATTGGCGGTATATGCGCATACAATTCGAAAACCGCTAAACCTTCTTCAGTGTATTCAATTTGTACTCCATCTCCGTTCATCGCCAGCGATATCATCAGTTGGGATTTAACCACTTTTTTAACTGCTTCAATTAAGGAATGTGTGATTTTCTTAATCCATATTGGCGGTCAGTGAGGGCCCTAGTTTTTGCTACAGTAGGAAGTAGCCTTTCATAGGTGATGCGCTCAAAAATCTTACTTATCGTGCCCAGCAGGATTTTGGGCGGTAAGATGATGGTTTGCCAGGGTGTTTATAGAAACTTTTGCTGCTTCCATTGCCTTCAGAATATTTCACGAACCAAGCATTTCTAAATGATTTCCCGAATGCTTTCGGTTTTTTCTTTGTGGCTACTTAAAGAATAATATTGGGAATAACCATCTGCTTCCGGGCCTCCCTGCTCGGCAGGCTTCGTTAATAAGTCTTTTGTTATCTTAACTTTCTCCTCGATCGTGGCTGAACTTATGTTGTAGGATGCATCAAGGACTGGGTGTTGTGTGCAAAAGATTCATTATAATTAAACACAGCAAATGACGTGCTTATCCATTTTGATTTTCGCTCTATGTTTCCGTTACTTTATTCCTTGATTGCAACCACTTGCTGAAATTTACTTCAGGCTCTTACTCAGTAATGTTAAACGAATTATTTCAAACGGTATTTCCTAATTTTTGGAAAATTAGGCAAATTTGTAGACGAAATTTGAAGCTAGTTTAGTCTAGATTTGAAAAATAACCCTTAAATGTGAAAAAAATGGTCAGAAAGTTTATTTGAATTTCAAACTGCCGAGGTGGTTTTTGTGCCATGGATCGCACCCAAACTGCCACAAGGAAAAAAAGCACTGGCATGTCCATGTGGAAAATACCAAAATTCCAGAATATTTTTTGGGCTCTCTGCAAAATGGTTGGGTTTAATCGTTTTGAAAGGTTGTATTTGTTTTTAAAAGTAGCACTGATGAATACATTAGGTTTAGTTCTCATGATCACTTCCATTCATTCTGTGATTGTGCTTAAAACAAAATAACACAAAACTTGAAACATGAATTTATTTTTTAACAACTTCTGCTTTTTCATTTAACACTGTAACTACCTGAAATATAATTTTTTCTTTTTTCTCTCTTTCTATGTTTTTTAAGTGCGAAAAATTGAAAATATGTTTCTGATGAAGCTGATATCATTGAAGAAAAAATATATCTTTTAAAAATGTGTTCCGTCATCCAAACATCAAAAGCTTCAACGTTTCGCAAATTTATTACTGTTTCATTTCTTCGAACATTCGACACTACAACTCAAAGAACCTTCGACTAATGAGAGCAATTACCATTAGTAAATACATCCCATAAAACCTTGCTAAAAAATACAATGATATTGTTCAATATTTTCTTTAAAGTTCACAAATCCAGAAATAAATCTCTGCTGCTTTCTAGATACAAACAAAACAATCAGCCAAAGAACCACTTTTAGGTCTAAATTTATTTAGATATATATAGTTATATAGATTTCGGAATTCTTGTTTGTGAGACAATTTTGCCAAAAGCATCTGTAAGACAATACCCTAATGACTTGTGTAGATTCTCGCTGATTGATTTTTCTATGCTTAATGCCTCGTTTACAACGTTGAGATCGACAAAAAAACTCATTTAGCTTCTTGCCACAACGAATTTTTTCGTAAGATCAATAGACCGAGTACTGCGGTTTGTATGTAGATAAGCCAAATCATCAGTCGACTTTTGAGCGAACAACTCATCTGGTGTAAATAAAGGATTCTGCGAAGAAGAGCTCAGCCAATGGAATTGTAGACGTAGCCGTCGTCACGTTATTTAAATTTTTTTGGATTACGAAAATGAAATTTGGTTTTCTGCATTCATTTCGACAAGTAAAAAATTGATATTTTGACTAGTTTTTTTTACAAGAAAATTGATTTTGAGACCTAAATACCAGGATCGATGCGGCTGCAACAGAAGTGAGGCAGCAGCTGAGAAGTATGAATATGAAAAGAACGCCTGCGAAATGAGCTTTAGCGTGTATTCAAAATGAAGGAAATTAATTGCAGCTCAAAAAA